>VCRD01002582.1:19067-33863 GCA_006783055.1 Trinorchestia longiramus
GTTCCATATAAAGCTGAAGCCATGCCATGGAACTGAAGATGATTTGCTTTCCAAAATGAAATCTCAATCTACTAGTGTGACCATACGGTCACTGGATCTGTTATTTCTAAATGTTTAATAGTTTTATACATCAGTGTCAGTGTGATGTAATAACTTGCCTCTGAGGAGGCTCATGCAATACAGATTCGGCAAAAATCCCCCAAAATTAAAAACTATTCTATAGATAAACTAAAATGACTTTCATATTTCTCTAATGTTTCACTGATTTGCTGTGCTTTGAGCATAGATTTGTTATTAATTTTCAATGAAATATTACAGCACTCACAGTAACCGCAGTTGGGATCATTACTATCTGTTTCAGCCAAGTTTTCAATTCGGGTACATTGAGCCAGTCTTCTCTAAATGACTGCGTATAGAACTTCCGTTTCTTAACGAGCGATTCGGTTTGGTTACACATTATGGGAAAAATAATCAATTCTGAAACCAATAATGATCTAAAAACAATGATAGCTTTATACGAATAGCATTAACCAATAAAACGAACTTTGTTGTCATCCCTATAAAGCTTTGGATTTTAAAATTCAAAATAAATATTTAAATCGGAAGAATACTCATTGCTCAAGAGCATGTTATAGAGTTAGTCTTTGTAACGACAAGAAATTATGACATGCAGATAAATAACAATCACTACTAAGGAATTAAGCAATCATGAGTGAAGCGCAAAGGATAGCATATCGATTTCAGTACAACAAAGAAATTTTAAATCTTAAGAATTTCTCAACCGTAACGTTCCAAAGTTGCATATGCAACTCTAAAAAGTATAATAACACTGGTAAATAAGTCACCAAGACATACAAAATGAAGACTAAAGGGTGTTCAATAATTATTGCCAACATATTAAATCAAATTATACAAATCAAACTGAAAGAAACATGTTATTAAAACCTTAATATTTCCGAACATCTATAATTTATTCAATGTACTTTCCATCAGCGTCGATAACCTGCTGCAAACGTTTGGAGCAGGTAAATCAAGAGAATGCTTGACACCAGTCACGAATGGATTGTTTGGGGGATTTTTGCCCATTCCTCCTCAGCTTCTTCCTGGTCGGTTTTACCAATTTTGATGTTCGAGGGCGACCTTGCCCTGGCTTATTAGCTACCTTCCCAGTCTCTTTGAATCGCTTAAGTAATCTCCAAACCAGCATTCTGCTCACATTTAGTGAATTGGCAATGTCCCTTGGCGCCTTCCCTGACTTATGCAACTCACAATTGCTATTCTACTATTTAGACCTTTGGCAATTATCTGGTAAAAGCTTAGAATATATTGAAAAATGGAATAGTTGTAACAAATATTGAACACCCTGTAGACCCGCCGTACATACCGCCTCCTTTACCCAAGACAACACGCGAAAAAGTCTAAATTTGCAAATTAATATACAAGAATAATTGCCACGTTTTTAACGCAGAGTTTCAGTTAATGAAGGAAATGTTAATTACAAAGTATTCGCTTAGTTAAACAAAGCAAAGAACACTCGGTCACGCCGTAACTGGCTGCGAGCATGAGACTGTTTCTGTCGACGTTGCAAATCTGAACGAGTTGGATCCTAGCTCACACTTCGTTAAATCACCTCTTATTCGTCCTTTCCTGTTTCATCTCTTATTCGAGTTTCCTGTTCTGCATCATGACATCTACATTCGAATACGTCTACATCTAATTCAAAATTGTTCAAGTTAAACAATTTTAGCATTGGAAATAATGCCTAGCAAAATTCACCCAGATCTATTCGTTTTTCCGAGCGTTTCGACCAGATCTAGGAAAATTCCCCATCAGTGGCAGCCCTGCCACTTACTCACCAACTCCTGTAGTGTCAATACAGGCACTTAGCAGTACCAGTGTTAGTACAGCTTATTTTAATCTGCTAGAATTGCGAATAACCATATCAAAATTATCTTGGCCAATTTTTTTAGAGCAAGTCATAAAGAGCTGTTGTCTGTTTGGAGGCTGTTCTCAAGGCAAAAAGCAGCTTCAACGAATAGTAGGACATGATATAGCTTTCACTTTTCTAAAACATTTCAAACGAGACCTTAATATGGGAGTACTAGTTACGCCCAGCTTACCTTGTAGTACTTGAGGACAGGCAACTTGACCTTCTTATGCTTGTGCTTGATTTTCTTAGGGGTGGTGTAGTTCTTCTTCTTGCGCTTCTTGGCACCACCGCGCAGACGCAGCACGAGGTGGAGAGTTGACTCCTTCTGGATATTGTAGTCGCTTAGAGTGCTGAAAATTAACGATTGAATTAATACAATACAGACGAAATAAACGGGTAGAAAGTTTAAAAATACATCAAAAGGATCAATTACAGTCAACGGATAAAATGAATAATCAACAAAATCGTCGCGAATTTAAAATGGAAGCGACGACCGTTATTTCAAACCTTGAACTATACAATCCAAGGAGAAAATCTGATAATGTATGGAAATAAACTAGAAAACACAAAGTCCATGAAGTTACAATTTTCAAATATTTTCAGAATACTGGCTTCTCCATTGCGACTGTGTACATTGTGATTACCAATTCTATATTTACAATGACATCCGAAATTAACGTGTCTTGCAATCGGACCCACTGGTGGGTCACTTAGGTTAGGTTCTGTAATTTTTTCAAAGTCTTTTAGTGATTATGTGTACAAAGTAAAGATTAGCACTGGCTAGGCAATCACAGAAAACTTATGAATATTAAAACTCAAATTTTCAAAAAAATTCAAATTTTCAACTTTTCAATGACTGTAGACATACAATACTTTTGAGAATTGAAGGTCTATAGAATATCAAAATCATCAAAAAGTGCACTGAATAAAACTTGAGTTATAAACCTGGAGAAGCATCAAAGTTGTACCTAGGATGTTACCAATGTCTAGAAAAATATGTACACCTTGTTTTCAATCATGTAATGTGTCAACACTAGATTTAACAAAAGCCTGATCATAGCAAATAAGACATTACTTGAACATAGAACAAAATAATTAAAAAAATGAGGAACTCACCGACCATCCTCGAGCTGCTTGCCAGCAAAAATCAGTCTCTGCTGATCAGGAGGTATTCCCTCCTTATCCTGAATCTTTGATTTGACATTTTCAATAGTATCAGAAGCCTCAACTTCTAATGTGATAGTCTTGCCCGTGAGGGTCTTCACGAAAATCTGCATTTTGGCTCCTGCAAGAAGAAAGACAAATTGATTCCAGGATGCACATTACACATTCACATAAAATGTGTAAGTAAATATTTCATTACAATAAATGTAGAAACTAAACATTAAAATGGTCTTAGATTAAGGTTTCACTGTAAAATAAACTAAAAATACTCTTGACAAAAATACACTTAATGACTTGATATATAGCCCTTGCGTAATAAGTTGCATGGTATTCAGACTGTGGTCTCATTCATGAGCAGGAATCCCAATTAAGAACAATACTAAACAAATAGCGTATGTGCACCACTCAAACTCACCCTGTTTTCAAAGACCTAATGGTGACTGACTTGAGCTCGATTTGTTTGAATGGGTGTCTTCATTTGAGTTCATTAGGAAATTATAAAATGCAGATGCATAGATAACAGAAGTATTTCATTCTGGGATATAGACATATACTTTATAAATCATGGCCATACAACAGGTAAATATTAGATAAATGAATGGATATCAAAAGAAAGAATCATTAAGTCTTACAACTTTTATAGAGCACCATTTTTCTGGTAAATGAATGTAAATAGGCCTCTGCCTGAAACTTATGTCCCACTTGAAAATTTAAATATGCACTGCCACCATTGTATCACTGAGCATCACATGTATTAACAAGGCATGGTTAGCAAAAATTCTTAAAATATTATAAAAAAGGGTTTATAGACCTCCCTTATAGTTAAGAGGATCACAGAGAAACTGTTCAAGTAGTCCCGAAAGTTCCAAAATTTCAAATTCAATTGAGATGAAGTCTACCACAGTTACTAATAACAGGTATTTTCACTGAACAAAAAACAAGAATATAAAAAGAAATTAAAATGCATGAGCACATTTACAATGTTTCCCCCCATCATGAATGTAAGAAAAATTAGAAAACAAGAAGAAACAATACAACTGATCATCCTAACACACAGAATTTCACAATTTGCATTCATTGCTGTTCAGAGAGGACAGGGCATGTCAAGTGGTGCTGAAGAATTATATATCCCTAATTAGCATCTATTTTCAATTAAGCTGCAGGATACTGAACACAATCCTCATTCCTAAAGCCATCTCAACAAAAACAACATGCTAGTCTCAACTGATATTATAATGCAACTTTACATTAAGCCTTTTCTAAACATTACTTTTTCATTACAGACAACAGTAATTTCCAGAAATTACATTTATTTCCAGCAATTGAACTAGAAGTAGCAACACAAAATGTAGAACTTGCACTTATGCTCGGCCAGAGCCCAACAAGACCTGCAAGTTCCTCTGATCTAGTCCACAACCACGACCCACACTCCACCAGGGAGAGTGGGGGGTAAGGTGGACAAATTATAATTAAAGTCAATGATAAAATGAGTATTAAGAAGACATCACTAGACTGCTAAAACAAATAAAATGCTAAATATCATCATTGGTATATCATGAGCAGAATTATTTTAGAAAATAGATATTCCACGAAAGCATCCATAATCTGCACGTAAGCTATTAGTATAAATTATTATTGAAATTGCTAACTAGAATGAGGCACTTAAAGATTTACTCAGCAAGGTTGCTAGAAATGCTTCACTTGAAAACAACTAAAACAAGTACTGAACACAAATCAAAATACCTGAGAAAGACAAACTTCATCCAAACTACCATTGAGACAATTATAATTAGAACATCAAGTAAATAATAAAGATACAGTAATATGTAGAGCTTGCAATCATGCTCGGCTACTGCCCAACAAGTCCTGCAAACCCTTATAATTTTGACCACAACCACGACCCACACCACGCCAGGCAGAGTGGGGGGTAAGGTGGACATGACAAAATCCTTAATATAAAGCAATTTTATAGTAACTTTAGCATTGATGTTCAACTTGCTATTACATATAACAAATTGCTGGCATTGCAATGTAGTCATAGCACTTTCAATTCAACTTTCTTTATCAAAAAATCATTTTCAATAGAAAATTTAGGTAATTTTTGTTTACAAAATAAAGACTACAAATATTCCTCACAAAATAGACAACAAAGACTATCAAGGTTTTATGTTCAAACTGAAAAGTTTTGTCATAACAATGTAGCAATTGTGTTATAGTGTATTACACAGCACAACTGCGAGTACAATGTCAACACCAATCATAGAAGCACGCAACCACAAGTCATGTTGCATTCTTCATTCAGTCCTATAACATAGCTCATACTGGAGTCCTCTTCAACACACCTGGCATTCTACTGGTTCTCTCTATACTTTTCATCAACCATATCCATAAAGCTCTCTTGCTTGTACTCATATTTACTACTATCTAATACCAGATGTTCAATTGCTTCCTCTACTTGTCACAATGCAGACAAACTTTTACTCTCATTCCATCTCCATGTGCACCTCTTCACACTTAAGTCTTTCATCTAATGACAAACAGGAGTTGGCTGCCAAAACTTCCATTGTAAAACATTTAAATAGTTGGTACTTTTTCTACATGCATACTAAGTTAGAGTGATCTTCCCATTCATGCTATAGTTTCATTTGTTCAAATCTTACTTCAATTTTATAATTTGCTGCTTTTACTTTTTTCAATCTCACATCAATCCACCTTTATTATTTCTCAAGTGATTACCCATAGGCCTCTGAATTCTAGCACAACCAATCTTCTAAATCTTTAGTTTTCAGCATGCCCACACCAAATCATTATCCCTACTAGAATTTGTGGCACATGAACAGTATACAGTAGAATTCCTTTCAACTTGTACTCACTGGCCGAGCTTTATACACATATTCATTGTTGTTTCTTCTTGAACTGCTTTAAGCAATTGATATTGCTTACCTTTCATGTCTAGCAAGTCTATGAATTGTTTGTGGTTACTTGGGTGATATGAACGGGCAACTGCCAAATCCTATGGGCGCCGGTTAAAAGCCTTCTACTGTATCTTGCTACTAACACCTACCTAGAGAACCTGAAGAAGCATTCATACATACATATTGTACATACATTTTAACTCCACGTTTATATTGGAGGTGAATGACTACTAGCATACATTTACACAGAAATGGTGGTGTACAATGTACTTATTACAATCGGTTGCAATTTTGAAAAATTGTAATAAATCATGCAATATCAGACTATCAAAATATCTTAGCCAATTTTTAGTAAATTTATTTTAAATAATTTTATGATCATGAGAGGCTGACTAGCCAGGCCTCCTTTGGTGAAATTAAGCCTTGACTAACCAGCAGGAAAATTTACTAACTGAAGCAATCCTTAAAATGATTCTGTAAGTCAATAGCTACTCGTGAAATAACCCCTATCCACACCAACCACATTCACATATAATTCAATTCCGGTATTCCCCTCCACATTACATTACTGATAATACAAGCGTCATTTTACGATCATTTGTGATATTTACAACTCCCCTTAATTGATTTCACCTGCCTCGCAAATAGAAAAGAGCATTCTGTTTCTTCACTAGTCAAAATTCTAAACATTCCCAATCGAATTGAAGATTTTCACTACGTCAACACCTTAAAATTGGCCACCAAAGCGCTCACTCATTAAAGAACATACCAATTTAATACACTTATGTAATTTCTGGTTAATCAGTTAGGAATAATATCGCTATTCATGGGATCCGTGAGCACATCGCTCTGTATATAGAATTTGCATCTCAATCTCAACGTTACCGAATTGGAACGGTGGACAACTGGTGGTTACAAACGATACACCATCTGTATTCACACCAAATTACATTACATTCATCACAGATCTTTTCAAATGCGAAACATTTCACTCCAAATTCGCAAAAATATTAGAAAACGTACCTCTCCCTGCGTGAACAACACTTGTATCGACCCTCTACTAACAGAATAGAACTTGGTACATGGTTCTTCTAAAAATATTGCCACGGCAGTTTCTGGGTAGATATTAAACACACTTAAACACTATGGAAAATTGTTGAAATAAATGCGACACAAAAGACGTTATATATCATACATAATAAAAAATTTATCCACTTTATGGAAATACAGAAAAAATAAAATGGTTTCATCAATTGATGAAATACACACAATATTTGTCGCTAGTCTAAAACGCAGTGAGAGCTAGAAAATGTACGCAATTGCAGACTTAAATCATGTAAAATTATTTTATCCTCATTTAAATAAACATTTTTAACGACTGGAAATTTGTTATAAAAATTCATAAAGTTTTAACTGCTTGAGAGTTTACACTGAATCTTGTCAGATCAGACTTTATCACTCTGATTTATTTAGTGAAGCGATATTCAAGGTACACACAGCTGAAAAAGTTGCTAATTCTGAAACAAAACTCATACATAGCTTATTACAGTTTAATTGGCGAGTGTATGGCTAATATTTTAAGTTAATATGCTAATATAATAGAATAAAGTAATGTAAACGAGCCAGTGGGTCAATTCTTTTCTTGCCACCCAAGTCCCATGCCATAGATGTGATAATAAATAATAGGAGAGAAATTATTTATTTCCCTCCGATTCATTTTATTAACCATCCAGTTAATAAATGACAGGGAAACAGGAAATAAGCATATGTACATTACCATAAACAATCGTCAGTGAGATAAAAAGTGTGTCGTATTTGAATAAATATCATAGAATATATGTAGATGGAAAACGCACGAATGTATCTGATATCAGGGGCAAATTTTTAGTTAGAGGAATGTATTGAATTTGCAACAAATACTGTGAATAAAACACGCGTTGTGATCATTAGTGGATTATGTAGAGTGAGGTGGCAGTTGGGGCGGTGGTTGATGGAGCACAGGTTCTTCAGCCGCACCAGGAGTTCACTAAATAACAATTGTGGGTTTGCATCATTCCTACAAGTACACTAACTTTGACTGCAAATATTCAAAGAATTATATTGGTGTGTTATGCTTGAGTTCAAATGCATGTAGACTCGTAAAATTATTTTGTGCTTGCGGAAACAAGATTACTACATCTCTACACATGGGAGTGTGGTCTTTTCACAGTGGACGGTCATCAATTCATAGAAAGAGACAAAAGAATTATTTTATTGTTGTCTCTCCAAGATTTGTTGCCCACTAAAATTATCAAATTCGTTTAAAATTCACTAGAAGGTTATCAGCTCACTTAATATTTTATCTATCGCCACTTGAAAAAGCAGTTGCCTTGTTAGACCAGGTCACAGACTGAAAAAGGCTATCTGAACTCTAACATGATAGTGGTTCACAAGTCTGATGTTTAAATTATAAAATATTGACCAAAAAGCTATCAGTTTTGCCACGTTTAAAATATCGCCCATGTTCCCTCGAGAAAAAGGCTCTATTACACTCATTTTAATCTCCATGATAAGAAAATAATATTGTTTCTCGATAAGAATGAAATTTCTGACAGTTCCGGAACAATTCATCATGTGAGAACGTTTGTACTGAGCAGGTAAAGTTTTATAATAAAACTGATTGAGTAAATGCGAATTTAATCATCACGCAGATACTGATACTAACTCAGGCTGTTACAGTGAGTACTAGTGAAGTAACCTAGTAGCTAACTACCTTTTTATGTACCAGTAGGTGTAGTTGAGCAAGTGGATATTGCTTCTTATATTGATGTGATGGACTTGTTCTACAGACGTGGTCAACTGGTTCTATATTGAAACTTAAGAAGAAATATAAATTGTATAAGCTTAAGATACTTAAAGTACATGATCAGGTAATGTGAATTGTAAACTTGTACCCTGATCCATGTTTCAACTCGCTAGCTCATCGAAGCACCTCTACGAGCCTGTACCTCAAGTTACAGCACGGAGGCTGGGAACAGCCACTGGAAGCATTATCATTAATCTTAAACCGTTAGCATTAAGAAAGAATGAAGATGTTAGCTTTAATTAGTGATTAATTAAATAAGTTCAAATATCTAGTTGCGAACTCACGGCATTAGTATTTGATTAATTTGAGTTACCACGTTTAAGATTAGATACCCGAGTGTCAGTAGGAAGGTGTGTTGGAGTATTTTCATAATATGAGTTCATTAAATTATGATAGCGTTGTTGCGCTTTGTTAATTAACTGAAAGTTCATACGTCACAGCTCGGTCATAGGCTGGTATTGAGTGTGCTGGAATTTCATTCATTGAGCGTTATTGTTATGAATAATCCCAAATTGTTTGCTAGCGCATGTACGATAATATGTCACTGGAGTATTATACACATAAATTGAGATAATAAAATCCTGGTTCACACTCACTCATCGCAGTGGAGCGTGGAAGACAAGTGTAAACAGATGCATCAGTGAGTCAGACTTCAATGCTAGATGCATGAGTACCAAGCAATTAATTACTTTTTTATAAATCGAGAATTGTTGTAGGCTGCCTGCATCGTGTGTACTGATTCTAGACCATTCTTGATGTTGCTCATATAGTATAGATATCAATGTCTTTCCATCGAACCAGGGTGTTGATTTGAGGTGATCAAGAACCATAGATTACTATAGATATTTCTATAAATCAAAGTTATAATATATATTACGCTACCATGTTAGTTCACGGGGTTTAACTAAATGCAAAATCTAATTTTACATAACCATATATATATAACCTAGAAGTACATGAACATATCTAAAAATGAACATTAAGTGGCTACAGATAATTTGTTGAAAAATATCGTTGTTTTTGCTTGGCTCCAGACAGTTAGATGTATGTATCATTGTGATACTTCAGCTTTGTTTACTGTGGACGCACTGACCCATAATTTAATTTTAATTTTGCTCATTAGTATTGTTGGGAGTTGTGTCTACAAGTGTAGCTGTAGCATTCAGTGTTTCTCAAAGTTTTTTCAATCACCGCCCCCTTAGGACACTATTTGATTTTTCACCGCCCCCTAATGATTATATTACTCTACATTATAACAGTAATATACGCCCCCCATTCAAGGCGTACCCTCTTACCGCTCCCTTGCATTTCCTCAACGCCCCCAGGGGGGCAGTGCGAACCACTTTGAGAAACACATTCAGATTGTGGTTGATGTCCCTGCCGCCTCTTTGAAACATGAACCTAGTTACTTATTTCTTGCATGAAGTTGTCGGACACAGGAAATTACTTGATATTTAAGTAGACATGCACTAATATTACACGTTCATACATATCATTGTGAAGACTACTAGTTACTATATGTACTAAATAATTCTTACCAAGGAAAACAGAACAAACATCCGGACAGTCGATTTTTTGCATCTGGCATCTGTCACGGTGACAATTATTGAGTGCTGCAATGATTCATTATAATCAATCACTTCGTAGTCGTGAGATGATGATTATTAGGTAAGGTGCCGATGCAGAGTCTAATGGAAAATTTGACCTTTCAAGAAGTAGGCTACTGAGTATAAACAGATGAATAACTACGTCAATACTCGTACACACTCACGATGATTCATAGCGAACGTTTTTCGAGGCCTGAGTGTTTCTGAAAAAGAACGAGTTAAATGTTCATTAATTTTTCAATATTAACCATGTACAATAAAAAGCAGAATAAACCATAGCAAGGCAAATATTTATTGTGGTGGTACGGTTAGAACGATTTAGTTCTGTATTACGTATTTGCATATATCATTTCATTGTCATTAAAACTTATCAGTATCATCCTATATATTTTATCTTTGCCCACCATAAAAATTAGCGATCGCCTTCTACTCACAAGATCAGGAGAGAAATATGGATTTTATAAAACTCCATGCTGAATAAAAAACATCGTGGATAGCAGGACGATATGAAGTTGAGAACGAGGCAGGTATTGTGTACGCAGCATGGATCATGTGTTGCAAAGCTTTCTAACGTTGATGCCTGTGGCAGTTTGACCTTCATAAGAACATACCGTAGATGAGGCTATCCTATAGTAAGCTACAGATCTTTTCTCTGACTGGAATGGTGTGTGTAGTATCCACTGTACTCGTGCGCATGCGCAATTGCCTTGTTTCGGTCACATGACAATCTTGCTGTTAGTGTGCGCCTAGCTGCGGAAGTGAGTGGGTTGGTTACGTTCCTCGTGTGCCTTGTCACTTCTCTAAGAAATCCTTCGTGACTAGAGAGCCACTTTTGAAAAATAAATATTATCTGAGTGAGATGATGTGCTATAGTTAAAATAATGTGTTTGTGATGGTACCCGTGAATCAATAATAGTAGATAGTGTAAGTTCAAAAAGTCCGTTACTGAAACGTAACTACTTAAGTTAGAAAAGCGTCGTCACTGCGATAGTTGCGGTAAGATTTAGTTCCTTGATTTTTGTTTCCTTGTGTGGGTATTGCTTTCAAAACATCCCTTATTATAAGGTAAGCATCATTAGGGAGTGGACTGTTGATGATTGTTTATTTTTTATTTTATTAGGCTAGTGATCCGGTTGTTGAGTCAAGTGTTTGGTGTGTGTTCGTGTGTACGTGTAGGAGGCTTGGAGGTACGAGCAGGTAACATCGAGACTTTGTCTGGAGCCGGTCTGGAGGATATGAAACTCTACAAACTATTATTCTTTTGCTCATGTCACGCTTGCAATACCGTGCTGTGTTCCAACGGATCGTGGAACACACAAGAACTCTCCTCTTTCTAATTTATTTACTCTGTTTAATATGAAGCTCTGTTAGAGTTGTGGTCGGCTGATTTTTGCAGGATTTTGTGGTTGCCGTCCACAACATCTGAGGTGCGAGTGTAGATTGACAATTAATTTATAACGGACGAGTTATTTTTAAATTAAAAGAAATATTGCGTAAAGTACCTCTCATTTTTACGCGTTTTTTCGTAATTTAACCTAACCTCTGAACGAAACATGGAGAATATGACTGAAATTAATTATTATTGTACAATATTAATACTAGTGGTTCATGCAGGATTAAATTGAACTTTAAGGCCACCATTTACCTTGAATCAACTCTTGGACGAGGATATTTGTTCAATTTATATTGAATGTTGAAAACTAAGTTGCGTGTCATCAATACAGCTCGTGGAGTCCCTGCACCAGACTGCATCACGCAGTGCAAGTGTGTGGCTGCGTCTCATTGTAATATTGCTTCTAATTCGTATAATTATTGCGTCGAATTCTAACAAGTATTGCGTCGAATTCTAACAAGTATTGCGTCGAATTCTAATAATTATTGCGTCTAATTCTAATAATTATTACGTCTAATTGTGATAATTATTGCGTGCAACTGCATTAAATATTGCGTGTAATGGTAATAATTATTGCGTGTAATTGCAATAATACGAGGCAAGTACGTGTGTGTGATTGGTGTGTGTTCAAACATTGAGTTCATGGCTACACAAGTTATGATTAAAATCAGCTACTATTGAAGTGTACTTGTCTATGATTTTATTATGATGCATGCGGTATTGCAGGTATGACTTAGTTTACATGTAGTCGTGGTGTAGAAGGCGAAAATCTGTCAGCCATTTCTTAGGATGTAAGTTTAACTTCATGCAACTGCTTTGATTTATATATTTCAATTAATATACATTAATTAATGATTACTTCGATTAGTATGCATTAATTAATGTTTGTTTCAATTGATATACATGTTTCAAGTAACATACTGGCTTGAATTAGTATACATGGTGTAATTGAAGGGTGGACAGCACTAGTGGACTACTTGCATTTTTTCCCGTGGGAAAAAATGCAAGTAGTCCACTAGTACTGTCCACCCTTCAATTGTTGTAATAGTTTGTAGAAGAAAGAGTTAAAGCATGTAAGTGTTACCCAGTGAACACAAGTGAGGTAACCTACACTGTCATGCCCTGCTGGTTGTCCCAGTTCAGGATCACTTGCCGTGGTGAGGTTTGCTCTCATCATCACCCTACTTTCAATGACCTTGCTCATTTTTGCGTGCTTTTGATAAGCTATGTTCTGCTTCCCACGACCGTGTGATGCGTGTTCTATTTGTGTGTTCTTGACGAATGCTTGACTTGTCGTGTGTTCTTGACGAATGCTTGACTTGTGTGTTCTTGACGAGTGCTTGACTTGTCGTGTGTTCTGGACGAATGCTTGACTTGTCGTGTGTTCTGGACGAATGCTTGACTTGTCGTGTGTTCATGAAGAATGCTTGACATGTCGTGTGTTCTTGAATGTTCTACTAGTTCTGATGTTCATCTGAAAAGTAGAATAGAATAGAATAAGGCAATAGGAACGAGCCGTTTGGCCCATTCTTGGTTCAATACCGAAGTTCCATGCCGTCTAAAAGTAAATCCATCAGTCATGCACGTACACCTTAACCACGTAAATCAATTTAGTCATGTGCACGTATATCACTCACGCACAGGTGTTTATGTCACGTGCATTTTTCTCAATCATACATTAGCCTTAAGGAGTTAGGGACATAGAGTTAGGATGTAATACTGTGGGGTTCGTAATCCAAAATGTATCGAGACGATTTTTGAATGTGTTCACAGTGCCAGCAGAAACTGTGTTTTCTGGCAGCTGGTTCCAAGTTGCGGCAATTTTAACGGGAAAAAAGTTCATAGCTTGAGAAGTCCTGAAGTTTCTCAGTAGTAGTTTTTGACCGTTATTTCTGGTTCTTACGTTACCGTCTCTTTTGAAAAGCCCTTCCAGGGTAACATTGTTGAGGCTCCAAGAAACTCAACAGTTCTTCCGGTTAGGGATAATAAATCGCTTAACTCGAGGCCTGCTACTGGACGAGGTCACTGACTACAGGGGACTTTGCGCTGTCCTATGATGCACACACACCCCCACAACGGCAGTTCTTGTACCGTTTTTCTTGTGGTGGGAACCACATTTCCGCTGCGTCTGGCAGCGTAACACTGCTGAACATATTCTCTACTTTGCGTCGCGTGCTTATTGTTGGTATTAATTTTCACGGTGAAGATTGGTAACCCGCACGGGTTGTGATTTGGCTGCTCCTGATGAACCAGGAGTATAATAATAATAATCATTAGTTATTGCTGTTGTCTCTGGTACGATGTGTTTGATACGCTCTCGATCTTGACGCAATACATTTTGATGTCTTACAAACAATCAGCCTTGACGCAATACATTTTAATGTTTTAGAAACTATCAGCCTTGACGCAATACATTTTGATGTATTACAAACTATCAGCCTTGACGCAATACATTTTGATGTCTTACAAACTATCAGTCTTGACGCAATACATCTTGTTAGTTTCCATGTATTGCTTGATCACTTTTCTCTGTAAAATTGAAATCCAAGCCAATACGCTAAATAATAATCTGGTCAGTTTTCATCACAACTTCTAGTGCAAATGGATTTGCAAAATTAATAGAACTGGGTTCAGTATTTTTTGTTTTTATTCTAGAATTTGTTTCCATTTGAATGCGTAAAAGTTTGTACTCGTGTTGAGGAATAGTTAATTTTTTGCTTCGTGTTTGTGTATTTGGCAGAATTTTCCTGCTAACTAAATGCTTAAGCGACATTTTAAATATGCCGTGAATTGCGAAGTCTGAAATGATGTAACTCTGGAAATCTAGAGTTAATAAGTGAACAGAAATTCATAAGAATAACACAACAGTAACTTGACAATAGCGAAATAGTATTAAAATTTATACTGTGGATTGTGTGAGAGGCGGCAGAGATGAGGTGAAG
>VCRD01002582.1:68736-84369 GCA_006783055.1 Trinorchestia longiramus
ACGTGTTAAAGTTCTTGGTAGCAAGAGAAGTTTTCGCTTGTTGTGACCGTCTGAAAAGACGAAAAAGGTTATATGTACTACACATGTAGAGTAAGAGAAGTAGCAACTCGGCATTCCAGGCGTGCATAAAGCTGAATGAAAGCTGCCTGCGCTGAGGTGTCGGAGAAAGCGACCGCCTCCAGCAAGGTTGCCTCTGCTGCCTTCTGCACTCGTGCGAACACATCTGGCTTTTTTCCTTGTTTATGTGCTTCTCTTGTGTGTGCTATTCTTGTTATTCTTTTGTGTGTTATTCTTATGTGTGTGTTATTCTTATGTGTGTGTTATTCTTATGTGTGTGTTATTCTTTTGTGTGGGTTATTCTTGTGTGGGTTATTCTTTTGTGTGTTATTCTTGTGTGTTATTCTTTTGTGTGTGTGTTATTCCTTTGTGTGTGTTATTCTTTTGTGTGTGTGTGTTATTCTTGTGTGTGTGTTATTCTTTTATGTGCTGTTGAGGCTTCTGTTGCTCTCTGTTGCATTGCTGTGTTGCGGTCAGCATTGTAACTGCACAGGGTGACCTCAGCGTGCTTATCAGGCGTCATGTGGATCCAAAGCGCACCAGCGACTCAAATGCATGACAATTGTAGTGTGTGTGAAGCCTCCAATGTCACTTATGTAATCTATGTCAATTATCGTAATCAGTGAAAATAATCGTAATTGAAGACAACAGCCATAACAAACTCTAAACTCAATTAACATGTGTTATTGGTATCAAGACGCTTATCAAATCTGGCTGTAATAAAAATTGGCACCAGCTGTATCGTAACAATTCGTTTGCATCCTAACAATCGATGTGAGATCAAACGAGGATCTTTTTTTCTCTGGCGTAAATATGCATTGAATTAATCCAAAAATGATCTTGATGCTATTCATTTAGGCTTAGGACTAGTAGCAAGCACAGGTGCCCTTGTGCAGCCTACATACTGCATGGCTGGGTACAGATGGACATTTGATCAGGTCCTGAACATAATTGTCTCTATTGTTAATATTTTGAATACAAGCTCGTTCATGTAATTGCTGAAATTATTGGAGTATCTAGGATACGATTCCATTAATGGATACTGAAATCATTGGAGTATCTAGGATACGATTTCATTAATGGATACTGTAATCATTGGAGTATCTAGGATATGATTCCATTAATGGATACTGAAATCATTGGAGTATCTAGGATACGATTTCATTAATGGATACTGAAATCATTGGAGTATCTAGGATACGATTTCATTAATGGGGTACTAAAATCATTTGAGACCGGGGGTCATTAATGCTTATTAATATTGTTAACAAAATCATTGGCGTATCTAGGATACAATCTTATTCACGGAAGCACTAAAATCATTCGAGTGTAGGATGCAAGTTCATTAATTGCAATGCTAAAATCAGTTCAACTTGTAAATACTGTCGATCTGTGGCGCATTATTTCATTGGAGCAAGTAGGTGAAGGTAGAGTGGGCTCTAGGAACACGAGTAACCTGTGAGGAAACGTGAGAGCTGTAGGCAGGGTTGTCATTTGATCACTACAAGGGCTGGGTAGAAGGCTGTTCTACTGGCGATGTCGCTTTCAACGTTCCCAGAAAATTGGAACCTGCGTAACTCAAATCCCTGTTAAAGAACAAGTGTCCTCCAGAAAGATGTGTTGAAGGAAATAGCTCTTCAGCTATTTATGGGACAGGTAGGACTCCAGAGCTCTTCTCAAGCAGGATGTGTCAATACCCCTGTCCTTGTAGAGGTCTCTAGAAACCGTGTTACACCTCAAGCGCCTCGTGATGAAATTACATGAATAATGATGAACTGCTCTGGTTGTGAGGTATTGTGGGTCTTAACACGTTTGTTGCGATGCGACCCACCGGTGGGTCACTTAGGTTAGGTTCTGTAATTTTTCCAAGTCTTTTAGTGATTATGTGTACAAAGTAAAGATTTGCACCGGCTAGGCAATCGCAACAAACGTGTTAACTTCAGATTACATGGGCTCTGCGCTTGCTTTTTTCCTAGTTTCGAAGAGGTGATGTGTGGTCCTGTGAACTGAATCCCTTCTGATCTCGTCTTCACTGGTGTCTGGGAGGTGAACTTAATTGGACTAAGTGCCTGTGACTGGGGCTGCCCTTGCCAAACGTGCTCACTTTTTACTGCTCAATACTCGGATATTTCGTGGTTTGCTTTTAGTGTTTATTGCTGTACATACAAAGTCCAGTGAGTTAAATTCAAGGAAATGACATAGAATCCATGAAAGTTGAACGTATTCTAAGAAAATTTTAGTATTTTCTCACTAGTAGTCATCCCCTAGTAATTAAGTCAACTAGTACATTTTTTAGGAACGCGCTGGTTATTAAGTGGGGTCCGTTTGAAGCTTATGTAGAGCTTTTTACGTTTGAATAAATTTTTTGGACTTTTCAATGCATCGTGCACTTATGAACACCAGTAAATTAATAATCTTCATTTGTAGGGAAATTAAAGACCGTAATTATGGATTATTATTTATACTAATAGGCCCACACGTGAAAAATTCACGATTTTTACTGATTTTTTAGTTTGATTTACCATTGGACGCGAGCTTTGCGGAGGAGCTTTCACATAGAAGGATGTGCCGTTGGTATCCACAATACACACCGAATTTCCTCCTATCTAAATCCTTAAGAGCGTGACAGAGAGACGGACCAAGCAAGCAAGAAACAAACATAATATTATTATATGGTGTAATTGGATGTAACTTTGGTTGTTTAGAAGTCTTCTAAGTTTTATTTTGAGTAAATAAGTTTTGTTGACCGGGACTAGCAATTTGCAGGTGAAACAACAAATAATTGCATTACTTTAGTGGGGGAAGTTTGCCCTAAAGTCACTGTATCAGTATTCACGATTACGGCACTCTGGCCTCCGTACCCTGGTGCAGTCGTCTGCGTACCCTGGTGCAGTCGTTTGCGTACCCTGGTGCAGTCGTCTGCGTACCCTGATGCAGGTCAGCGCTCGCATCAAACCCTAGTGTGAAAGCATCACCGGAGACAGCGAAGCTGATGCAATTGTTCTTCATTGCATGGATTTTTAGGCATCTGCTGTTATTTTTAAATTAAATAACTGACTCCTCAGTGCGTTGGTACGTGCATGGTACTCCGTACCTTGTGCCTACTGTTATTTTCAGATTTCAGACGATGATTGTATTGTGATTGATTTGAAGTTATTGAAGCGGTCCAATGTCATTGGGCCTCTACATGTACTCGTTTATTATATAGCTATTCTTTATTATGTAGCTTCATTTTGTTCTTAGAAGCGAAAATATTTGTCAGTGATTTTGTACCAACCCATATTATGTGAATGTTCCCATGATCGTGGTCTGATCCTACGATAATAGGCTGATCCTACGATCGTGTTTCCTGGCCTTAGATTGTGTACTGATCCTAGATCGTGCAGTGATCCTAGATCGTGCACTGATTCTAGATCGTGCGCTGATCCTAGATCGTGCACTGATCCTAGATCGTGCACTGATCCTAGATCGTGCACTGATCCTAGATCGTGCACTGATTCTAGATCGTGCGCTGATCCTAGATCGTGCGCTGATCCTAGATCGTGCGCTGATCCTAGATCGTGCGCTGATCCTAGATCGTGCACTGATCCTACGATCGTGTTTCTTGGTCCTAGATCGTGCACTGATCCTGCGAGCTACGCTGTAGACAGCATAAACTCGTTAAAATTTTATTGCTTTTTTTTCGTTTGTCGCATAGATCAAACAATCGTAGCCTCTACACGCCGACTTACCTGCAGGCTGACATATGTAGGCTGACGTGTGAGTATGTCGTAACTTGGATACCTGCAGGCTGACGTAAATGTAGTTCGCATGTCGTAACCTGAATGCCTGCAGGCTGACGTGTGAGTTCGTATGTCGTAACCTGAATGCCTGCAGGCTGACGTGTGAGTTCCTATGTCGTAACCTGGATACCTGCAGGCTGACGTGTGAGTTCGTATGTCGTAACCTGGGTACCTGCAGGCTGACGTATATGTAGTTCACATGTCGTAACCTGAATGCCTGCAGGCTGACGTATATGTAGTTCGTATGTTGTAACCTGGATACCTGCAGGCTGACGTGCGAGTTCGCATGTCGTAACCTGGATACTTGCAGGCTGACGTGTGAGTTCGTATGTCGTAACCTGGATGGATACCTGCAGGTTGAGGTAAACTTAGCTCGCATGCTGAGGTTGTAAACTGGATACCTGGTGGCTGATGTAAATAGAGCTTGTATACCGAGGTTGTGTACTGAATACTTTGACCATAACTAGCACGTCTGTAACTCACGTAACTGTAACCTGGCTACGAGCATGTGGTGAGCATGGCATGGGTGCAACAGTTATGTACACTAGCGGAAGTGTATCTTTAGCTTGATCTTTTCGGAAGGATGAAATGTCTACCGCCACACTTGAAAGACTTAATTCGAGACTTGTCCGCGTCATTGATACCTGGAAAGTTATGGGATATTTATACTTATTAGTATAAAAAGTCTATACTTAATATAGTGTTGGTGAGGCGGTTCCAGGTATCGTAGATGTTGGTTAGGCGCACCTGTAAGCCGTTGAGGTACGTGAAAATATCATTTGTTTTTTTTAAATAACATTTGTGTAGCATGGTAGTGAAAAAATGAAATTCATTAACCCTTTAGGGTACGGTAGGATACTAAGTAAGCCACCAATTTAGGTACATTTGCCCCTTTTTTACGCTCAAATCTTGTGCCTCAAAGGGTTAACTATTTTTTAGTATTCCCTTAAGTTATTGATGAAAAAAATGGAAAGAGGTTTTTTTGTTTATTACATTAATGTTAATTAAATACGTGTAGAAATGTATTGTTTCTCTTCCTGACTTGTTTTCTCCGGTGAATTTCTATTTAAAGTCATTGGTTAGGCGGAGCAAAATGGAGCAATTAGTTTAGAATTAAAGAAGCGAATTAGTTGATGCGACTGCAGCTGTTGCGTCCCTGAGGCTTGAATTTCTCCTGCTGCTCTGCTGTCACTTTCTGCTGTGGAATGCGGGGTGCCTGCTGTGTGCTGCCTGCTGTACACTGCCTGCTGTACACTGCCTGCTGTGTGCTGCCTGCTGTGTGCTGCCTGCTGTGTGCTGCCTGCTGTGTGCTGTGTGCTGTGCGCTGTTTGCTGTGTGTTGTGTGCTGCCTGCTGTGTGTTGTGCGCTGTTTGCTTTCTACTATCTACTGTGTACTGCCTGCTGTGCACCACTGCCTGCTGTGTTGTGGGGTCCGAGGTGGGAGAACTGATGAGGTTCTTGGAGTTGAGGTCTTGACGGTGTTTGGGTCCTCGGAGTAATGACCAGGCAGAGTCAGGGGAAGTCTGCACCGTCTCTTTATGTCACTCGCCAATGCTTCATTGCAGGGCCTCTTCACAGCAACGCATGCTCGCTTCATTGCAGGCTCTTCTAGCTAATATACTAGACCTCGTTCTGCTCTTCAGAACCAGTGAATGTACAGTCGCTGGTGTCGTGTCTGCATACCCAGCATTCCCAGTAATTGCTAAAATAGATTATTTTGAGAATATTTAATGCGGAAACGACATTACAAAACAAAAAACTTCAATGTGATTGAATAGTGCAATTAATATCTTGTAAAATCCCATGTTCTTTAACAACAGGAAAAATTCTTTCGGCCATTGAAGAGGTCAAAGTTTTTATTTCATCTGAAGTTTTTTTTGGCAACAGTTAGAACGGCATTCCAGAGGTCATCCTTGGAAGTGTACTGCCTTCCACCGTAGGAAGTCTTCCTTTTCAGGATCCTCCACAAATTCTCGATGGGGTTTATATTCGGAGAACAAGCTGGCCATTGCATGGTTTTCCCGTGCCCGGTAAAAACACTCAAAGTATTCCGTGGTTATTCTTGCAGCATGAGACGAGGCATTATCATGAATAAATACCATCTCTTTCCGGAATGCCAAATTCTTCATCTTGTACCAGGGTAAAAGGTGTTCCTTAATGAAGTCAATGTAGAGTTTGACAGTCATTTTCACTCCATCTGCGACTTTGAATTGTCCTACCAGTTCATTACCAATGATTGAAGCCCAAAACATGACACCCTCACCTCCTTGCTGACGCCTGATCCGCTAGGGACGTGGACCATCCTTGCAGTACCATCCTCTCCTCCACCCATCGGGTCCATCAACAGTCGCTCGACACTCATCGGTGAACAGAACAGTTTGAAGATTTACCTTAATGGGGGTTTTCGCCCAATTCATCCTCTTTTTCTTGTGGATATCCTTTAATGGAGGGCGAACCTCTGGCTTTCCACATTTTCCAACCTCCCTCAGAATACGGCATCGAGTGGATTTGGGCACATTAGGAACGCCAGCGTTTTCAAACACTTCTTTGCTAGTTTTAAGTGAGTTACGGCGGTATTCTCTTGTGATCCTACTCATGGCTCGATGCGACACAGGTGTTTTCTTACGACGTTTCCCTTTGTCAGAACGACCGTTGCAACGATCAGGGCTGGTCACAAATTTTTTAATGGCACGCTGGTCACGGCCCAATTGTTTTACTATTTCTAATGTAGATGTTATTACTCAGCTTTTGGACAATTTTAGATTTCTCACCATGACTCAAAGCATCGGTACGTTCCATCTTACATATAAAGTTGGCACGCTGAAACTTGCAAGAATTCAAGTCAATAGCTGCCGTTTGTTAACTATTGCGCTGATCATCTTACAATTTTAGATCTAAGCATGTGTTAGTATTGCCATATAATGTACCAAGTGTCGCTAATTTTTACTAACAACTATGGGACTAAAAATCAAATAATAGAGTTGCCTATAATTCTGGCACGCACTGTGGTTCTGTGTGAGATCAGGTACCCGCAGTAACTGTTGTACCTATTGATCAGTCCCTAATAAGATAATACTACTATATAATCCTGGGAATATTTTTACCGTGGAAGTTGATGCAGGGTTGTGAGGTTTCGTTCACTACCTCAAGCTGACGTGGCGTCAGGGATGTTGATATTTGGATGTGATTTCCAGGTCAATGTTCCGTTCCATTGCAGCTGGAACCTTCTTCTCTTCAGTTCTTAGGTTAGACTCGCAGAGATGGCCAACCTTTTACATATCATGCACCACTTGCCCTATAATATAAGATCAGATGCGCAAATTTTACACAAAATCATGTGAGTACATGAGAGTATTAAACATCTTAAAAAAACATTAATTTATCCCCTCCAGCACAAAGGCAATGCGCCATCATTAATCGTTCAATGCGCCGCATGCGCCGCCACTTCAATCACAGATAACTGGGTAGTGTTCGAGACAGTTAAATAATTTGATGCTTATTTAGCTTAGTATGTGTGTTTGCTTATGCATGTAGATGTGTACTCGTTCATTGGAATGTCTGTGTAGGTACACGCCAAGGACTACTATAGTAGTCCTTGGTACACGCATTTATACGGCATGTGCGTGTGTGTGCATTAATCCACGTGCTCAAGTGCACGCACACGTGTGCACGTGAGCCGTCACGTGATACGAGCACGGCGGTTATGGTTACCAGGGCAACACCGCGAACTGTAGCGGTGTTGTTTGTGTTGTGTTCCCGTGTTGTGTGCCTGTCTGTGTTGTTTGTTTTGTGTGCCCGTGTTGTTTGTGTTGTGTGCCTGTGTTGTTTGTGTTGTGTGCCTGTGTTGTTTGTGTTGTGTGCCTGTGTTGTTTGTGTTGTGTGCCTGTGTTGTTTGTGTTGTGTGCCTGTGTTGTTTGTGTTGTGTGCCTGTGTTGACTACGGACTATAAATACATGTGTGTTTGTACATCGTGCTGTCTCGAGATGTTGTGTATGAAAAAAACGCCATACGCTATTGAGGAAAACTAATAAACTTTTTAAAGTATTGTGTGTAGCGCTCAAGAAGTGTTGTTACCTGTTCCTTCTCAAGAAAATGTGGATTTTTAGTTCATAAACTGTCACATAAATAAACCAAATTCTACTCCATTCTGAAATTCCATCATCGTTGACCATCGGTGTGCAGTGATGTTATTGCCACGCTGCCTGGTGGTGGTGCACGGTGCACCTCCCCCTGTTTAGGATGGGGGCACTGAAACACTAATTTTCCAGTGTATCCTGGATACAAGCATACCGAGAGAGCGATAAGTAGGATTGCCGAGCCTGGTGCTGCTGGCACTGCTGCTGCTGCTGCTGCTGCTGGCACTGCTGCTGCTGCTGCTGCTGGCACTGCTGCTGGATGTGTAGGTGCTGGCACTGTTGCTGCTGGCACTGTTGCTGGCACTGCTGCTGCTGGCACTGCTGCTGCTGCTGGCACTGCTGCTGCTGCTGGATGTATAGGTACTGGTGCTGTCACAGGTACTGGACGAGACAGTACAAGTGTCAGGAGTGCCTGTATCAAGGGTACCTATAATTTTTCAATGCTACGGACCCTTTCATTCAGTCGCTGATCTCTCGTCGACCTGCTGCCGTCCGTGACGCGTTAGCAAATAAATCAAAATTAGCAATAAATGAATAATGAGTAAATGACTTGATGTTCAGTTGTCATGGGTGAAATGGGACATGTTAAAGAAACATACTGGCTTTTTCATGCGTGTTATAGCACCTGTGGCAACAGTGTTTTGTGATTAGTCTTCGATTAAAGGAACTGCGAGTCATTTAGTAAAACTGTGTTTCTGAAAATTGGGTGAAAAAGTAGTATACGTAAAAATTTCTCCAAGTTAGAACCGTGTGTGAGTCAAGTACATTTCGTGATCAGTGTTTTATTTGTAATGCGAGTATTGCGTTTTATTCTGAACTGTTCAATTAATTTCCCGTCCAGGGATTGTGAAGGCCCAGGATTTTGTAGGTATATGCAATAGTGACCAGCCCTACGTGGCAACACGGTGCTATTCTTTGTGTTCTCTGCTGCAGCTGTTTGTGTTGTGTTGTTGATGTGCTGGTCGCTGTAGTGGTCTGCAGCTGTAACGACCTGCAGCTGTAGTGGTCTGCTGCTGTTGTGGTCTGCAGTTGTAACGGCCTGCAGCTGTTGTGGCCTGCAGTTGTAACGGCCTGCAGTTGCAACTACCAGCAGCTGTTGTGGCCTGCAGTTGTAACGGCCTGCAGCTGCAACTCCTCGCCTGCTGCAGCAACCGCATCCGCTAGCGTGACCGCAAACCTAGCGTGGTGCTGTGGTGTGGTGTGGTGTGTAGTGTGGTGATGCTGTGGTGTAGTGTGATGTGTAGTGTGGTGTAGTGATGATTGCTATCAACGTTTTTAATCTCTTTGAATTCGTGCGTTTTAGGTTTCATGAGGATGAACTCGTAAAAGATGGCTACTCTTCAAAAGAAGGCACGAGGCGTGTTATGGTTCATTGAGATGAAATTGTGTACACCGTACGTAGACAGCGAAAACACCAAACTAAGTATGGAAGACATCCACCATCACGTGTGTTAATTCGTGCATGCCACAAGATATTTATGGAGAAAGAGAGTTTTGCATGGAGGGAGGAGTGGGCGACCAAGAACATCTGAAAAAAGCATTCATAATGTAAAACAAGCTTTTGCTTGTTTGCTCACTAAATGTATTCGTACTGCTGTCAGGCTGTCAAAGCTGCCATGTTCAACAGTGCACTAGGTACTGCGCAGAAGTTCCAATTGAGTTAAGTGTGTGTACGTAACCGAATTTGACTTACGGGATTAAGATGCACGTGCATGATTAATTCCCTTTCTTTAGACGACATGGGACTTGAGTATCAAACCAAGAATATGCCAAATGGTTCGTTTCTATTGCCTTATTCTATTCTAATCGCACGCTCACAAAGCGCAACTCTTACAGGCACTTGAGAGCCAAATGATAAACCAAGACGAAAAGAGTTTGCAGTTAACATGCTGGAACTAATTTATGAGAATGAAACATTCCTCACGTGAGTTTATTTTAGCGATGAAGCAAACTTTCATGTGTCAGGGATGCTGCACGAACACAATAGGATAATCTGGGCATCAGAACACACCCCACGTGACTAGGGGAGTTCAGTGAGATAGTAAATCATTGATCCATTGCTGCCATTGATGAGGTTTTGCTACAGCGAACATGACGGGAAATAAAGTACTGTCCTGATGTGCTTTTGCAATTAATGTTGTTCGTACAAAAGTGCCCATAGTAGGTGAAAAAACGTCAATATCTAATTCTCATTTCAATTGTAAAGAGCGTTGAAGATAGTGCGCGTACGCAGGAAATTTTTTCCTAGTATAGACCTTGTGTTGTAGGGCGTTGTTAGTTGAAGGTAACCTTTAAATATAGCGCTTTATAGAAGCCTAGTTTAAGATAGTTTAAATAGTACGTTAAAATGGCTAATTAATGATGGCTAGTTTGTAATGCGTTATACAAAACTAGTTAAAGATAGCTATTCAAAGAAGGCTAGTTAAAGATGGTTAGTGTATCATAGCGTGTTAAACAAGGCTAATTGGAAGTGGCTATTTAAAAAAGGTTAGTTGAAGATAGCTAGTTGAAAATAGCGCACGTACACGTAATTACCTCTGTTTAGCATAAGCCTTGTGTGTGTTGTGAGCCCTGCGACATGATTTTGTCTTGCCTGTGTCTTGTGATGTGAGGGAAGCCATGGCAGTGCTGGTCTGTGAGAGCTCCTACCCTCACCTGGTCACTGTACTCCCCCCTCCTACACCACTGACGAGCGTCAGGCATGCCTGCAGGCACCACTGACGAGCGTCAGGCGTGCCTGCTGGCACCACTGACGAGCGTCAGGCGTGCCTTCAGGCACCACTGACGAGCGTCAGGCATGCCTGCAGGCACCACTGACGAGCGTCAGGCATGCCTGCAGGCACCACTGACGAGCGTCAGGCGTGCCTGCTGGCACCACTGACGAGCGTCAGGCGTGCCTGCTGGCACCACTGACGAGCGTCAGGCAGGCCTGCAGGCACCACTGACGAGCGTCAGGCAGGCCTGCAGGCACCACTGACGAGCGTCAGGCATGCGCGCATGTGAAATACTTGGTCCAAATTATTACTATTTGCAAGTGATTTCCTCTTAATACTCGTAATTTTTTTCTCGTGATTTGATTTACTTGAATTGCCTAACCCGTTAACGCCGACTGTCCTCATTTGAGGATAGGTTATATAGGCTAAATGAGCTTAATGCCGAAGTTATTTCTTCCACCGAACGAAACATTGCGGAAGTTACCCCGTTATATCTACACCTTTTTTATGCCCAGCTTTAGAACGAAACATTTAGAATATAGGGCTGAAGTGAATGATTTCTAATGGAGTTGACCTACTATACATAGTATGATGGGCACTAATGGGTTAATGGCTGTGTACTGTGGCAGTGTTCAGCAAAATTGTTATCGATATCTTGCGTTACGTTTCCATCTACAACTATTTCTACTTCTTATTTTCCTTTCTGTGTACTTCTTACGAGAATTATGTACTTTAGTGTGTACCGAGTGCACCGCTGAAGTAACTTATGTACCTGTGGGGGTCACACATGAAGACATCACACTAAATTTTTAAGAATTCAGTGCCCTGGTTGCTTCTTTTGTTTCTATACAGGGTTTTACTTACGTGATGCCCAGTAACGTACACGTAAAAAACTCAAATTTCTTAAAGTTAGAAACCACCGCGGGAAACACGTCCAAGTTCTCAGTCATGGCCTCCGTGCGTCTGGCAAAATGTTAAGATTTTGGTGAGTTCAAGAAAAGGTTCTTTTGTGTGGCGCGCTGTGTGCTCAGCTGGGCTAAGTCCTCGTTATGAGACAGCTTCGAATTCTACGGGATTTGGGAAGCGGTTGCCCGCTGTGGTGACGGTCGCTTTTTCTGTGTGAGCTTTAGCTGCCGTACGCTGGTGCCTCGACTTACGGGGTGAGGATCCCTTAAAATATTTTACGTTGTGGTCTCCAGTTCTTAAAACGTTCTCACGTTTCTCCCTTTGAGCTCCTTAGCAGTAGAGGCGGAATTTATAACGTATGTGTTTGCGTGTTATCAACCCAGGAATGGGCCAAACGGCTCGTTTCTATTGCCTTATTCTATTCTATTAACGCGGCGACTCACGCATCGCAGCCGGCGTTAGAAACTGTTTTTATAATATTTGATGAATATCTTGATGTCATTTTCAGTGTCACTTTTATATTGTATTTTAGTTTTTATCTTATGCGTAAAAATGATAGTTTCTATCCTAGCCGTGAAAAATGTAAACTTTCCATCTTTCCGAGTTAAAGACAAAGATTGCGAATTTTTTCTATCATCTTAGCCGTGACAATAGTATATTTTTTATATCTGTCGATAAAATAAGTATAAAACTTTTGCAGATTTTCACCCACATGGTCTCAGTCATTAGTGTTGTTTAAATACAAGTAGTGTAAAGGTTTATGTGTTAGCTGACAAGGTTATATTAGTAATGTTAAAGGTTTATGTGTTAGCTGACAAGGTTATATTAGTAATGTTAAATGTTTGTGTTAGGTGACAAGGTTATATTAGTAGTGTAAAGGTTTATGTGTTAGGTGACAAGGTTATATCAGTAGTGTAAAGGTTTGTGTTTGACAAGGTTACTTGCTTTTACCATGTCACCCTGCATCTATGAATGTCGTCGAAGAATTGTTTTGTAAATACATAAAATTAAAGAGACACTGCAAACAATAACGTATGGACTTTCTGAATATTTCCAGTTTTCTTACTAATGCGTTCTGTTGGAATTCTAGGCGTTTCCTCTTGTCGACTGTTTTGGAGGTGCCATTTTTGTTACACTACATTTGTACGTGTCATTTCCTGCATGGTTGAAATGATAATTAGACGTACGTGTCCAACAGCTATTTCATAGTACTTACCATCTTGTCCAGTCTGTATTTCAACGCAACCTGTATTAGTGCATGTTACTGATACAAGCACGGATTCATGTAGCTTTTATTCCCATTTTTGTCAGTCTATGTCGCCGTGCTGTCTATGAAAACCCATTTTTTTGGTTGTATTAACACTATATTTACGCGTAGTAATTGTACTGCAGCTTGTGGGTATAAGGCAGGTTTTTCGTGTAGCTCTTCAACTCGTGTCTGTGTTATTATTTCATTCCTGAGGGCTAGCAGGCCGTGCTCCAGCACTGCCTCTGTGGGCTGGCGTAACTTGTATTCGGCTGCGTAGGTAGGATACATGATACGTGCGGTGCTACGTAGGTAGGATGCATGAAATGCTGTGTAGGTAGGATGCGTGAAATGCTGTGTAGGTAGGACACATGAGGTGCTGCACAGGTAGGACACGTGCGGTGCTACGTAGGTAGAATACGTAGGTAGGACACGTGGAATGCTATGCATTTGGTAAGGCACAACACAGGCGCATCAGGGTGCAGTCTGACGTTGCTCTTAGGGTAGGAAGTTGTTGTTGAAAGGCCCAAAAATTTATTTTGCTGCACCCTGTACTCGCCTCTGGGGTTCATGCACCCTAGTTAAGGAACTCTGCTGCCCACGACGTCCTCGCTATTGATGTGACGTGTGTTGTACGCTTGTGTTGACCTGTTGTCATGGTAACAGCGTCCCTGTCTCCAGTGCTCATTTAGACGCATAGGAGGGGTGGCATGGGGGTGTTTGGGGGGCATGGGGGTGTGTTGGGGCATGGGTGTGTGTTGGGGGCATGGGGGTTTGTGTGGGGTGATCATGGGGGGTTTGTTGGAGGGAGAGGCATTGGGGTTTGTTGGGGAATGAGCATGGGTGTTTGTTGGAAGGAGATGGGAGAGCATGACGGCTTGGGGAAAGAAGGATATTGACTGGGGAATTACTCCCATCTCAGAGTGACAAAGATGCACGGAATTGTATTTTCGGTTTGGAAAATTTGTACGTATACTGAAAGGTGCGCAAGTTTTGAGAAAGGCAAGACTCACGTTTAAAGTATCCTCAAATGGTGGCGTCCACACAGTTGCCTCAGAATTATGCTCCATTATCTTTGAAAAGAAATACTCGCACATGAACTCATACAAGGAACACAAGCAACTGGAGCTGCGTCACTGGACGTGCAAATGCTGCATTAGTTACCCAATATGTAGTAGTTGTGAACACGGCAAAGCGAAGCAGTCCTGCTCTTTTAATTTTTACTTTTTTTATAAAGTATTTCCTGCAGATTTTGACTTGGTGATTCTGCTTCTTCTGCTCCAAGTCGTTGACTCCATTGTTAGCACTCCGTCTTCATTAACACTCCCTGTCTCCATCTCCATTAACACTCCCTGTCTCCATTAACACTCCCTGTCTCCATTAACACTCCCTGTCTCCATTAACACTCCCTGTCTCCATTAACACTCCCTGTCTCCATTAACACTCCCTGTCTCCATTAACACTCCCTGTCTCCATTAACACTCCTCATCACCAGGGGAAACAGCTGAAGACTACCTCCCCTCCTCCTCCTCTTGCTGCCCCTGCATTCCCCACAGTGGGGTCGTGTTGACTAATTTTAAAGCGTATTTGCCTTCCTCGCGCCCCCTGCTTTGGTTAATTCTGCATCTGCTGTAGTGTGCATTACAGCAACCAAGTGTGACCCCTCTGGTAAACAAGGGCGAATTTTCTATTTAACTCGAGTGAGAAGTGCTGTGTGTAAAATACTTGTAATTTGATCTTATTGTAAGAAACTGCGTGTAAACCAGTGAATTAGTGTCGCTGATAATATGGATATTACATGATATGTTATAGAATCATACGGTATCAAGCGCCATAGACAGCGAATACGAATTATGTATACCACTGTCATCCACAAACCTTCCTCTGTCTGCAGATTGACTTAAAAGTTTAGTAACTTTGTTCCTGTGCCTACGTGTCGATCTCTAGACAGGAAGGTTTGTGGATGACTGGTGTACATTAATTCGTATTCGAATTATGTGTACCACTTGGTACCGTAGGATTATATAGTACTGCAATATTATTCGTCTCTAAATACTCACTACTGAGTGAAAGCAGTTACTGCACGCACCGTGTAACACAACTGCCACAGTTCAGTGCACCATGTAGTGTCTACCATGCACCTGACAACAGAAAATGATGACTGGTGTTCATTATGTTTCATCTTCACTAACACGGAAGGTCAGTAGCGTGTGGGGGCACCGGTGGGTGGCGGGGGCGAGAGAACTGGGAACTGCCTTCACTGTTCTGCCGTCTTCTCAGTTGTCCATCAAAGGTTTAGGCGCTCTCATCAAAGGGATGCTCGCCCGTCAAAGGGATGCTCGCCCATCAAAGGGTTGCTCTCCCATCAAAGGGATGCTCGCCCATCAAAGGGATGCTCGCCCATCAAAGAGATACTCGCTCATCAAAGAGATACTCGCCCATCAAAGGTTTAGGCGCTCCCATCAAAGGGATGCTCTCCCATCAGAGGTTTAGGCGTTCCCATCAAAGGGATACTCGCCCATCAAAGATTTAGGCGCTCCCATCAAAGGTTTACAAGCTGCCATCAAAGAGGTATACTCTGCTTATGATGCTTCAGTAAGTTATTCTCGTAACAGAAGATGACACCTGAGGGAGAACACGGTCAAGACCAGTGTTTGTGTCAGAAATAACCAGCATAATTCAAGTTGCGGCCTCCAAATACAATGTTTATGATGTTAGGTGGCAGGTGGAGTCTGGCTCACCTCCCCAGCCACGTGATGGATGTGTTGAACTGGTCGTGATGCTCTCAAAGG
>VCRD01002583.1:11775-25537 GCA_006783055.1 Trinorchestia longiramus
TATTGATATGTTTTCTCTTGCAGATACCCTTGCATATTCTGCCAAGCCTTGTTCCGAGATTCTTCCACAAGCCTCTACTCCGCGCTTATTCCATGAGAATGGAATTTCTGATGCGGCAAATCTTACAAGTGAGGAACAAGATGAAATACGAGGAGTAACCATTAGTACTAAATTATGAAAAAACATGTGTAAATATAGATCAATTAGAAAGAACTATCTTCTACCGACGTATTGTGGATACAAAGCTTTAAGTTGGAGTATAAATAAAGTCCAAATTGTCTGAAAATTAACACTTAGAAGCTAAATTTCCAAATGACGAAGCCCATCGCAATGCAACACACGAATGAACAACACATTTTCATCAACAACGTCTACGCCGAAAGAAAGAGTTTAAAGGAAGTTCAAAATCAATTCGAAGAGATTTCTGAAAGAAGCTCTCCAACCAAGAAGACTGTCTGGAAGACTGTTAATAAATTTAAAACACATGGTACTATTTCCAATCTAAACCAAGAAAATTCAGGATGACTGGTGATTTTCATGGAATACATTCCCCTGTACTTAATGCAAATAACAGATTTAAAATATCTTCATTCACTGTAAAGTAATTAACATTTAAAGTTGGGTAATCTCTGTTCGAATTCATTTTGAACGTCCTGTAAGCTCTTTCTTTCGGCGTAGACGTTGTTCATGAATATCCATCGTTCATTCGTGAGTTGCATAGCGATGGGCTTCGTCATTTGGAAATTTAGCTCGTAAGTGTTAATTTTCAGACGACTTGGACTTTAATTATACTCTGACCCAAAGCTTTGTATCCACGATACGTATCTCTGTGTGTAATGCAGCAAATGAAACTTGAGTATTTTTATCGAAAGTTACTAATTCTTAAAAGTTGGCTATCAATCTTAATTTTAATATACTTCATGTGCAACTCACGTTTTAACAGCTATGATTTACCTCATTGGTGAGAGATAGAAGTGGAACCAATTTTATGTGACTTGACATTTTTATCGAGAACATTTCTCTGCACTTAATGCAAACAACAGACCTAAAATATCTTCATTTACTGTGAAGTAATTAACATTTGAAGTTGGGTTTACTTTTTTCTGGTCCATACTGTATACAACCATTAAAAACATACCAAATTCCCACACAAACGCCTCCCAAACACATGCAGCAAACACCACTGATGTGAACATACCNCTGGCATTAGCAAGGTACGCACCACAATTAGAGACAAGCACACCCACAGACTCAAACACAAATATCCTCTTGACCACAACACTACACTCACAAATCCCCAAGTAGTTTCAAACATTATACGCAAACTCAAAAACAACCAATCTACACCAACTCATGGCATCCATCGAGGTAGAAATCCAATGAATTGGATTAGATATCACCAGCGCTATAATGAACAGCCTACGTAATCGTGACAATTCTTGAATACACTCGGGGGGTGACATAAGAAAAATGTTATATATAATAAATTATCAAAACAAAATTAATATTTCTCTGGAATTCACAAAAACTTTGTTTTCTAAAATTCATTCGCTATTATGGAAGTATAATAAAAAAAATCGGTCTGATATTTAACAATCACTCTGAACATTCTTATTTAAATGATGTCAATCAATGACACCATTGATCCAATGACCCTTTTAAAATACGTAAATCCAGGTAGCTTTCAAAGATTTTGTAAGTATTGCTTCCTATCAATTTTCAGACTTAAAAAAATCAACAGGTATAAGCAGGCGCATTATCGTAAAATTGACTTTTACTCCTCCGCCTACATTATGCATGACTCAAAAAATGGCCGAAAGCGTCGGTAGAAGATAGTTCTTTCTAATTGATCTATATTTACACATGTTTTTTTCTTAATTTAGCACTAATGGTTACTCCTCGTATTTCATCTTGTTCCTCACTTGTAAGATTTCCCGCATCAGAAATTCCATTCTCATGGAATAAGCGCCGAGTAGAGGCTTTTGGAAGAATCTGGGAACAAGGCTTGGCAGAATATACAAGGGTATCTGCAAGAGAAAACATATCAATATGTATATACACATATTCATATATTATCTAAGTACGTACAGTATATAAGTATATTATATATATATATATATATATATATATATATATATATATATATATATATATATATATATATATATATATATATATTATACATATAATATTATTATAAGTACATGTATTAAAAGTATATTATAAAAGTACGCACATACACGCAAGAATCTCTGAACAAGGCTCAAAATGAATTGCAGAGGCACCTGTATGATACCATACATGAACCTTGGAGCGCTTGCTTTGGTTTTGATATATATGTGAACATTAAATATGCAAAATATTTCCTTTGCCCTAATTTCACTCGTACACTTTTTCTCATCTAATTCGTTTGTCCTTATCTTATGCGAACTCAACTAATATGATGCTAGACTCAAGTTATGAAAAACTAATACTAATTTTAATCCATGTGCGCCGAGATTTGCATAAAATGATGTTGCATGACTAAAGGATCGAATGTGAAAAAATTGTTCAGAGATGTCGACAATCTAAAATTTATCATTACAAATGCAAACCAAAAAAAAATTTACAGTAAAGAATGCTCGTACACTAATATTTTTAATTAAAAATAGAGTAACAAATGTTAGGAAACGTAAATGTAAAATATTTTCACACTTACCATTGAAGGAAAAGTGATTTGCCGAGCAGCTACTTGTACTTGAAGCGTAGTCAACAGACTTGACTCATGAATCTTGTTGACAAGACTGGTTAACCCTTTGGCCGTCACTAGCGTCTCCTAAAGCAGTTAAGCAAACAAAAGAATGTCATCCACCAATCACTACACTGATCAGCTTTACGAGGTGTTATGAACACCGAATAGTAGCGTTTTCGAAAAAAATACCACATTACGAATGTATTGTTTGACAAGAGTCACTGCAGAATACTTTCGAACTAAATATAGAAGACACTTGCAGATGTATTGAACCACGCTTCAGTACTCTGAGCGTCCGAGGGACAGCTATATTCGCCGTCTATCATTCACTTGATCTCAATTTATGTGAAGCACACTAAATATCCCGCTAAAAACCATACCATTTGCAAGAAAAATAACAGATAGACCGACAGCATAAAATTTTTACAACTTGGAGAAATATTCGCTGACAGATATAATTCCAACATACATTGAGACAAGGAACAGTGGGTGTCGTGTAAGACCTCACCTGCATTGCTGGAATTCAGATGTTCGTTCAGATGCTTGGCTTTGGCTAAACCTACCAGCATCTGGCCTCTGGTCATCATATTAACTGTAAAACAGTAGATTATTAATTATAAATGTTCAACTAATAATGTTTTTCCTTTTTCCACACCAATGAAGTACGCCTTTTCCATGATAAAAGGTTACGTAGCAACATAATTTTTAAGCTTTGATATTTTTGCAGTTTTTAGGCACACTATTACTCGTGTTCATTCATGACATACATTGACTTCAATATGAACATCAATATCTCAAAAAATATTCATTAACGACGGTCACGATGGTGAAATTCATAAGAAACAAATGCATAATAATAATAATAATATTACGTATCTTACATCGAGATTGGTCAGGTATTCCAATATCACCAAATTAAAATAAGCTAAACTGAATAAAAAATAACGAGTCAAATATTTCCTAATTATTTGAGAGTAATTATTAACACTCATATGCTAAATCTAGAGGGTGTGCAAGGTATCTGAGGGCAGTGTTGGTCAGTATTTAAATACAATTGTGTATTTGAAAATGTATTTTCAAGATCAAAGTCGTTTAACCTGTTAACAGTCGCACCAAGTGACGGGCTGCTACCTACAGTCACCGGTGTATCACTGCAGCTCTTTCCGTACTGTCAATAGTCGCTCGCTGCCCCAGACAGAATCCGCACAATTGCAATACCTATTTTTCCATGCATGGACCTCATTACATATATGATACATTTTCCATGTATAATATGCAAATCTCAATTTATGTGCTACTGATGTATAAATGTGGAAGTATTTAATAACTGAAATTGTTATCAATTACTGATTAAATACCTTAGTTATATGTGGAAATATTTTAAACCATGAAAATTTAATGATTACTCTCCGATTACACACCTGGAAACTTATGTAGATTATGCATTATCACCAAAATGACCAAATTTTGAGATAAGAACCGTAGAAAAATGTATTTGTTTCAAAGATCCTTAATTTTCTTACTTTTGAATCAAGTAATTTTGACGAGTACTATCTGAGCCACGTGATCGTTAGATAAAATGCACAATGGAAGTTTTCTATATATTAATAAAATGTATTCAGTTTAAACATTAATTCGTCGTGAATTTTCAATGCATTCAAGTTCGTAGTAATTTCAAATGCGTCAAAGCTAAATCTTGGAATTTCCAAGGGAACTCGCTAGTACTTATATATGTGTTCTGACATAACTTACGCACCCTGTAGACCTCGCACCGATGCCTTCCAGTGCTCAACTGATATGAATCTATGCGATGTTCACACGCTGTGTGCATCAAGTACAAGTACAGACAGGGCTCAGGCTGCGTCGTGTAGCTGGGTTGCAGGTTGCCGGCAACTACTGGATTTTTCAGCCTCGATTTAGGTCAAACGAACAACTTAAATATGTATATAGTTATCTATGCATGGTATATATAGTGAATTAATACACTATACTACATACATGTATAGTAATTTACATATATAAATCGCAAACTATACTGAGAACTGGGTTTATGAACCCAGCAGTGGCTACGTTGGAACTTACGAGCTGTTAACTCCTTGCTTGGGAGAAACACACATTCAACCATTGTCTCTACTTGACTGCAAAATATGAAAGAACTAGATTTAGCTCTAAACTGGACTATGAGGAAAACATCACTAAAACTAATATTAACTAATAATAAACTCTTGACTATCAATAAAAATAAATATACATGCGTCTTGGGCAGTTACGCTGCAATAATTACAGCAGAGGTGGGTGAATTCGTTTAGTCGTAGAAACATTAACTCAGTCGCAGTTTGTCAGACGTTCAGTTCCGCACCCTTCTGCCCGCTTGAACATAGTTTCTGTTGCATAAGAATCTGACTGTGCTCTGTCGCTAGCAAGCCTTCTGTTAACATGTTCATTAATTAGGATGTCTTTCAGCATAGTATTTTGTCATGTTAATTGTAAATTAATACTTTTCATTTTTTCCCAACACGTTGAGTGCGATTGCCTAGCCGGTGCAAATCTTCACTTCGTACAGTCATTATCACTAGAATGCACTGTAAATTGGTACAGTCATAATCACTAGAAGGCACCATGAAATTTACGGAACCTAACCTAATTGGCCTACCGTTGCGGTCACTCCGCCACAGCGCCTATCGCTGTATCCAGGGGTTTTAGAAAAAATTTAGGTTTTGTTTACATTACAATTACACGGTGAATACGTACAATATAAATTCACACTAACCTACTTCTAGGAGTACTAACCGTACTCCATCGATTGGCGCTAATATATTTTGACCACTCGAGCTAGTCCCAGCGACGAGTGTTGCCGAGATGGGATGATTTTTTTTCTAAAATACGACTGTGTAAAGACTGGTGGCTTCGAGTGTTCGGACACTGGCTAGGTTTCGAGTTTTGTCTGCTCACCTCTCCCTCTTGTCGCTCTATACGCAGTGGTGTGCAAGTGATGGACAGGCTTTCGAACACACTTTCATTGTTTTCTTCCATTTCGGCAGGTAAGCTAAGAAGAGACTGAGTCAACCACCCTCCCATCATGTGGGGAAGGGAAAGGGGAAGGCATGGATAGCAATGACAGGGAAGAATGTGGGTTTTCACAATAAAGTCAGGTCTGTATGTAATGAAGGTATAACCTTCACTCATTGCATGATTCATTGGGAGGTGCTAGAAACGAAAAACAATAATGAAGAATTGTGTGTTGTGTGACAAGATTCAGTTAATATAATTAATTACATCAAAACCCGTGCTCTTAATACTCGGCTCTTTACAAATTTGTGCAAAGAAATGGGTCCAAATTTTGAATCCCAGCTGCTTCAGACTGCCATTCGATGGCTTTTAAGAGGTCGGGCTTTAAGAAGGCTGAACGCTTTAAAAAAATTAAGTCATGTTATTTTTATCTGGTTACGACTCAGATTTGGTGAAACATTTCCAAAACGAAAATTGGCTTTCCAAAATTCGTTATTTATCAGATATTCTTGACAAGCTTAGTGACTTCAATATATTATTACAAGGCGAAAATACATATGTTTTTACATTAACTTCAAAAATTCAAACTTTCCTGAAGAAAGGTAATGTATGGTTGATGAATGTAAAACGCAACTCGTATGAGTTGTTTCCATGTCTGACAGAGTTCATCATAGGAAAATAATTAATTTGGAAATAATCAAACCAATTATAAATACGAACTTGGTAAACTTAAGGGAAAATTTCAAAAGATATTTACTTTAAAAATCAGACATGAGCCGATTTGATTGGATCCAAAATGCATTTGATGCTAAAGTCTAAAAATGGTCGTCCTCCCACACTAAAGCCACAGGAAGAATTGGCAGAACTTTCTTGATTCTTCTCTAAAAACTATGTTTGTTAAAATAAGTCTAAATTCGTTTTGCGTTGACATCAAATTTGTATGTCAAAACTTGTCACGACTTGCAATGGATACTCTTCTACCTTTCGCGTTAACATATTTGTGTGAAAAGACTTTTTTGGCATTAACTAATCTCAAAACGAAACATCGATCTAGTTTAGTAAATATTGAAACTGTATTTCAACCAACATTAACAAAATTAGAGCTTAGATTTGACATGTGTAAGAAAATGCAGGCGCATCAATTCCATTAATTAAATAAAAGTGACATTACTTAATGTCACTAATAGTATCTATAGACTTCTTGGGTCTACTTTATGAAACAAACACATTTTAAATGTTTTTTTTGTACAGTATACCCGATTTTTTATAAACATTCAATTTTTCCCTTATATTTATATTTTATTCTTTATTTTCTTTAAATTAAAGACCTGCTAAGTGTCGGACAGACCAAGCCGGTGTCGGTTTTGCCGCTACGAACCTAAACATTCAGGCTTCGTCTTCTAGCGCAGCTGAGTAAATTTAAAATCTAAAGAATCAGGGTAGAAGATGACGCTCGGCCCACTACGTTCTAGTCTTCAGGCTTCGTTTGCATGCGTGCAGCAGGGTGAAAGATTTCGCATAGGACGACAGATTTATAATAGAACTAATAAAACTGTAGCATTACATCGCTGCTCATACTCCTATTATTTCAAATTATGCGTTTGAATTAATCGTGTATAAATTAAATCGTACTTTTAACAATAAATTTCTTGTATTTTTGTAATTAGGTTTTTGTAATTATAAGTGAGATTCGTGTACAGTTTTAATTATAAAAATTCGCTGTACTTTGTTAAAATCATTCTTAGTACCTACAGAACTGTCGCCATAAATCTTTTTCACACGTTGACTCCGAAGTGGTACGTATGTGTACCACTAAGGTTAGGTTCTGTAATTTTTCAGATCCTTCTAGGGACTATGCGTACAAAGTGAAGATTTACACCGGTCAGGCAATCGGAGGCAACGTGTTAAATTTCACCCTTCAGAAGAAAATACCGGCCGTTGCAAAAAGGAACATATTCTGTTCCACTCTAGTGAAGACAATGTAAGTTTTAGTTCCTTGAAGTGGACTGTTTTTACAATAAGTTTTTAATCTCACTATCTTTCAGTAAATATGTGTAGGATTGTTTCATATCATTTGTGTAAAATTTTGTAGATTGTGGGTATGTATAAATGAACTATGGTAGGTTCCTGAAATAACCAAGTTTTAGGATTTGTACTTTGGGATTTATTAGAGCAAACCTGTGGTCTTAACTAGTACTGAAAGTATTTCTTATCTAATCTTCTAATCTACCTGACCTCTGTGTTTGAACTCGCCTATTATGTTCAGATTTTTTATGGCTTATCCATAGTGAGATGTCTCTTACATTTTGTTGTACAAGCTCTTCTGCATTACTCCAATATATTTACTTTAAATACTTTCCTTTTACTGTTCAATTGACACAGTAAACTTCTTTTATAACCCATTTTCTATATTGTTAAATTTCTCAGCACACTTCCTGAATAGAAGTGGGATCAGCAGAATAAGGTGTAGCCAAACCATAAATTGGATTACTAGATTTAACTACAAACTGAAAATGGTCTTGAATCACAAATTTCCTTCTGCATTGCATTCTATACTTAGAAGTAGAGATTTTTATAAATTTGTATTCAATCTAGAACTATATTAATTTCATTCCATTGTAAAATTGGTATATCTTATCTTTAATTCATTTTGTGTGCTTAATTGGAAGTATAGAATTTTTATTTAAAAATTCCCATCCATGGATCATTGATAAATCATTCCCTCTTGATATTATTGTAGAGTTTTTTAGTACTGCAAGTATTTTGCCTCAGGTTTTTTAAATTTCCTGGATAGGTATATCCTATGCTAGATGATATAGCCGCTGAATAAAGATATCCATAATGTGCTATATTATCACTTATTTGGTTTCCTTTATTTTGTTACCATGTCTTAGGATGTCCAGATTATTTCTGAACAATGTTTAGGATGTATTTTATTCCTGCCCTAATTAGGATGTTCTATTTATTTTTATAGAAATTTTTGTTCTTATTAGGTTGGTATATTGTGCCTGTATCTTAGCAATATTGCAGGATTAATTACATTATTCATGTGCTTGAATATTTAAGCTTTGCATACTTGAACAACCTTTTTCACGAGATGCCTTATTGTCTGTTCAACAATTGTGCTCATAATTTTTAATTACTATATGAACCGAATAATAATTTCCTCTATAGATTTAATTGATCCTAAATCAAACATTAAAAATCAAGAACTTTGTTCAGTAGATTAAACTACATTTATTATAACTCAATTATCTTGTCTAGATTTCCATGTTCATTGAAGCAACTTTTGCTCAGTTTTAGTCTTGAAAATAGACCTCTTTAAGGAGGACTATATTCTTTGTTTATTTAATGGGGACTTGCTTTTTATATATCTATAAGGTTAAATTCCAGCTTTCATGAAATTTTTGAGGTAAGTCTGCCTTACTGCTGTATTTCATTCTGATTAACCCTGTCATTGCTTAAGTTCGCTACGGGTGATGCTTGTGTTTGTTTATGTTTGTGGAGATGTAAAAATTCAGCCCAAAGTTCTCTTCCAGACCCCTGGAAATTCTGCTCTTACCTCATCGGATTTCATCAGATCTCATCTCGTCAAATCTCACATCTCGTCTCTGTCTTCATACTCAACTTCTTAGTCATCAATTTTGCTTCTCATTCTCACCATTGGACTTCATTAAAAGTCTAACTGCTGATCATAACTGCGGATCATAACTGCGGATCATAACTTCTGATCGTCACTGTTGATCGTCACTGCTGATCGTCACTGTTGATCGTCACTGCTGATCGTCACTGCTGATCGTCACTGCTGATCGTCACTGCTGATCGTCACTGCTGATCATGGCTCTTGATCATGACTCATGATCATGACTCTTGATCATGACTCTTGATCATGACTCTTGATCATGACTCTTAATCATGACTCTTGATCATGACTCTTGATCATCACTACTGATCGCTGTCACGGACGACAGATTGATAATGGAACTTATAAAACGACTGTATTACCAAAGTTAATAATTCACAAATGTTTCATAAAACAAGATTTCGAAACTAATGCTCATTTTATTTATTGTTTCATTTGCATAATTTTGAAGAAAAATTTTTGAACGTGTATTAGGTTTTGTTTCATGCATTTGTATATTCGTGACAATAAACTGTTTACAGTCTTCGTTTTATTTTATGATTTGGGTGAACAATATAAAATAGGTTAATACGGATAAATCAATGCATATTTCGCGAAAAATGGCGGTTGTAGAGAAAATGGACGGCATACCTGAAATCAGCACTGGAAATATATGTTATAACAGCTCAAAAATTATCGCCACCGAAACAAGTGTTAACCTGGGTATTGAGTGAATAATTTAGGCCATTTAGAGCAACCGCTAACTTAAAATTTGCTTTTAAATTCTATATTTACGATTTAAACTGAATAAATTGAAAATGACTTTGGATATCCCTTGTCTCACGGGAGATATTTATGTTGAATAAATTTTGTATCTCCTAGAGGGTCATAGTTACAGCTTGAATGTGAAATATTTTACCATTTGGCCTAAGACAGAGAAATTATGGACTCTAAAATCATTGGTTGTCAGGTAATTTGAAGTTGGCACTTAAAACTCGACTAAGTTAGATCAGGAGGAGTGATTTGATGCAAATAGCGGCCTAAGTTGAATTTCTTCAACAAAATCACGCATATGAGTTTCGAATTGGACGTGAACTTGATTCGTTTGAATTCCGGTTGAAAATACTGGAGTAATACACGAAACTTGGCATCATTTGTTAATGGCGTGGAAAATTCAAGTAAATTTTAGATTTCAAAAAAGAAATTAGTTGTCAATATATTTGCTATTTGTATACCAAGAATGTATACAACTAATTATCTATTTCTAGCAAGATCATTTAGTAATAGTAATAGAATTATGCCTTTTGGCCTTTTCTTATGCCGGTACCAAAGTCCCTGGCGGTAAAATCATTCTATCCGCCAATGGTCATGCACAAAAAGACCACAGTAAGGAGAGTCTCGAACTCACGTCCTTCACATCGCCAGGGGATTCGTTCACCAGTCGGCCATGCTGCCGTCTGCTGACATATGAAATAACACGGATATAAGTAGTCGATAACAGAATCTAAATAAAAGTAATGCCGGGAGTTGAACGCCAAGTATCAGGCTGCAATGAAAGTTCAGTCAATTTTTGGAACGAAAGTTCTGCCCATTTTTTGGCTGGAATGAAAATTCAGCGAAACCAAGATTTATTTTATCATTGGCATAGTCACCATTGTCACTAATGACTTCTTTCCACCTTTCTGTAAATTTTTTGATGTCTCTGTCATAGAATTCATTTGGTTTTGATTCAAAAAATAAACTGGCTATATTTCAACCTTTTCTCTTGAAGTAAGCATTTGTCCTGAAGGATGATTCTGCAGGCGCCTAAAGAGATTTTAATCTGTTGGAGCAAGATCGAGAGAACATGGTGGGTGAATCAAAACTTCCCAACCAAACTTTTCAATGAAATTCTTCGTCCCTCTTGATTTGGGGGGCTGGCATTGTCATGTTGCTGGATCACTCCTCTTCTGTTTACGAAGGTCGTTTTTTCTTTAGAACAGTCTTCAAACGGCATAGCTTTTGGCAGTACACTGCACAAGTCATGGTTTGATTGCCACCTAACAAGCTCATAATGAACGATTCCCTTTATGTCCCGCCACACACAGAAATTTTTTCAGCTGCAGACTACGTCGAGGCTGTGGAATAAGGTTGGAATTACGGCCGAGCCACAGTCTTTTACGTTTAACATAATTGTACGGTATCCATTTTTCACCTCTAGTAACGTTTCTATCTAAGAATTGTGTTTGGAATTGAACATATCGTAGTAAGACAACAGTTCACACCTTGTTGGAAATTTTTCTCGGAAAGATCGTGTGGAATTCATTTTCCAGCCTTGGAGACTTTAGCAATTCATATAATTTCATGATATATGGTCATGCAGCTGACGTTAAACTTCTTGCTCATTGTTCTAGTTGTTTTCAAAGAATCATCAATGGCAGTCAGTAATAAGTTCTTCAAAACTGAGTATTTTTGAGCAATATTTTCTTAGCTCGTCTTTAAGACTAAAGGCTTCTTTTTTGGAACGTGAAATCATCTTCTACAACTCCTTACGATTACCAAATGATTTCCGTATGTGTTCGTGAGCGATCTTATGGCTGGACTTGCTGCACTGCCCTTTTGAAATTCGTGTAGCAAAATATGACTGATGTGCTCATTGCTTGGAGTGTAAATTTGGGTCAATAATATGTTTTATAATAATTACTACAGAATCTGAAAGTGTAAATAATATTTAAGTGATTTTGATAGCTGCACATATGCACGATTAATATAATCGTACACTAAAATTATAAATCAAGAAAAGGATAAAACTTACGTCAAGGCCTGATAGTAACCTAAAATGATGTATTGCAAACTGTAAAGCAAGTTTTTTTTGTATATTATTTGCAGTTATGGGACGTCCCCCAAGTCTATGTATTGTAAATGTTATTTCAATATAAACAAATCAATTCATATCAGCTCTAATATCATATATTTTATTTTCAGTTAGTTTTCAAACCTTAAGATTAGTCAGATGTATGTTGCACAAGATTGTTTCCAATGACTTTATTTTACAAAAAATAATAACAAAAAATAATGTAAATATTTTGAGGTCGATATAAATAACCAGAAATTTACATTTGTTACCCACAAAACAAAGAATGGTGCACAATTTTCTTTGACGAGAACCCCAACCAATCACAAGTCACAACGAAAACTCCAACAAATCACAATAGTTCTCTTATACGGACTTGGTAAACTGAGAGTAATCCGCTTCACCTGAGCAGGATTACTACAGCCTTGGATCTGGTGTACTGGACTACTGCAAGTAGTCTACTTCACCTCTACACCAATGCGACATGATCATATGAGATGACTAGACTAGAGGACAGTAGTCTACTCTTGCTCGACGATCCCAGGTTTTTGGCAAATGTGTCGGGTAGTCTACTAATGCTTTCCACCCTTCAATTCTACCATAGGCATCCGCATCACATTCTCAGTCTCTGCTTCCTGATCATAGTTCCGCAAGTTCTGCAAGTTAACCACTTTATTTGTGGGATTAATACAATGCACCATATAATTGGTCAAATTTATTGCCTGGGCCTTAGTTGGTTCGCTCACATTATTTTTACTTCGTCGTGTGCGTTCGCCACATTCCGAAAATAACCCCACTCTCAGCCGTGGTTTACGTTCCTGTTTATCTGTACCTTTGTTGACTTGGATCACTACTTCCTCCATTTGAACGGGAACTGATTTCTGCACTGGTATCTCTGTGCTATTTACCGTCGTAGATTCAAAATAAAATCTAGCAACCCCGTCAAGAAATGTTTGATATCCCACATTATCGCGGCTGCAAACTGCGGATGAATAAAATTAAAGTTCTCAGTATCCACTTCCTGACTGCTACACGGAAATATCATCTGTATACCATATCCAGGAGACTGTGCATCTGGTCGTCTTGTTTAAAAGTAGCATGGGAATCTACTCCGAGCTTTAAAGACTCTACCGAGTTACTATGCTGAACGCATACTACGTTATACCCTACTCCAGGGTTATGTGGACAGCATACTGTTCCTAACCGAACCTAACATTCTTTTTTATCAGGGCTTTCAGCGACCTGCTCTGTCTTCCCTGCAACACAGATACGGCTACCTACCCTATACTTAATAATATTACTCCTAAACATATTCAGAAAAGATCTTGAAAACCCTCATCGACGTGCTAGTCGATTAAGCGAACAGTTTCTTCGATAGTGTCCCGGAGCCCTACAACGATGACACCGGAACCTATTGGTTTGATACTCAGCCTCAGGGGTCCCTCGCCATGGGTTTGCGTCCGGATCCACGGAGGTCGGTCGGAAGTCGGTGTAGGCGTATAGTGTCGTTGTGGAGGGCCAGCGTAGGGCTATACGGCACCTGAGCAGAAGGTTGGGATCTCGAGGG
>VCRD01002583.1:49219-81576 GCA_006783055.1 Trinorchestia longiramus
GATAATAAGATTTTACAGTGAATTTTAAATAGTTTGAAGCACTGTAATGTTTTCAAATACAAATTTTAACCGGACTTAACATGTATTATTGTATGAGCTCAGTGGCCATTTTATAGAAAGCCGAGTTGCTGCAGTTTTAGACTTTACAAGTTGATTATAGTTAAATCTTTTCCAATTCAAACAACCAAACATACAGAGATTCACGCATATAAACAAACAGACATAGAAGAAAAAACCTACCAAACTGCAGCGATTAGTCAGCCAACCGAGCCTTCGTGACAGAGGTCTGAAGGACTACATTCTTCTGCTAGTTTTTATCTGAGGGGTTGACAGCAAATTTGAGGGGTTGACAGCAAATTGAGTGAGTGTAGTAGTCGTCAGAATACTGCCTTTCTTTGACTCGTACAGTTCCTTCACGTCTGCAAATGATGCCGTGTTTCATTGTCAAAACTGATCTTCTGGCCGGTCTCACTGATCCAGTTTTTGCGAATGCAGTTGTTTAGCAGATGTACTGTGTCAAAAAGGAGAAACCAGACACGCTCGTTGTCAAGAGGATGCTTGGCTGTGGCACTGCAATTACCTAGTGATTAGAATAGAAGTGGCCTTACAGTTTCGGTTGTTCTTGGCCATGCCACTCAGCAACCCACCAGAAATTGAAACAGGCGAATCTGTACTTCATCTACCAAGAGAAACACATTCTTCTGTTGCAGTGTCAGGACTTTGTCAAATGTTTCCTTCAGCACCTGGTCGATGTCAATAGATGAAGTGATGTACTGCAACTTGCGTTTATATGGCAGCACCAAAAGGTCTCTGAGCTGTTCATAATTACACTTCGGGTATGATTGAAGAGCAAAACAATCACTCATGGAAAACTGCTTCTGTGATAAAAGTTCCAACAGACGTCAAAAATACCAACTTCTTTTCCTTCTCGCTGTCGACATAGGCTGACACGTGAGCTTAAAGGGTGACGACATTTTAGATCGTTTTGTCAAACGGAATGTCATACATAGTTCATTGCCAAGCCCACAGTTTCGTCGGACTGCATATACGATCTCAAACCATTGTTGGGATGAGGTATCTTAAACAGTGGTACACTAATGCCCTTCTTGAACGCACTGAGCGTTAGTGAGGAACACAAAGTGGGCTTGTTTTCGAAAATCACAGACAGGCTGCACTCACTGAAGTTATCAGTGATGAACAAACACACAAGCCTTTCTTTCCATCTTGAAATAATCAAGTTCTTGTACTTGCTCTGCAGGTTACGTTCAGGTTTGAAAGCATCAAATGAAGTAATCTTATCCTTCTGAAGAAAATACCTCAGTTGTTGGTCTTCCACTTTCGCCGGGCGAGATGCAGGTTTTGGAGATGGCAGACATGAAGCAGGCACATTGAAGATACTGGGAGGGATTTTACTTGTTCACACAACCCCACACTTGTTCGGCATTTTTAATACATATAATTAGTAATAAACTTTGTAAACAAACAGTATCCACTTAGAAATGCAGCAATGTGCTTCGAAACAAACAACAATGTCCGATTCAAGCCGAGCGACAGACTACGACATGTTCGCACTATGACAGATAGGGGTTAATTGAACTCTGTGAACTGGCCTCCGCTACCGTGGTCAGCTACATAGCGATGCTCGTCCTGGTTATAGTAGTCCTTGATATTCATACATACATACATATACATGATACATACATATATATAAATATATACACGAGTATATATATATATATATATATATATATATATATATATATATATATATATATATATATATATATATATATATATATATATATATATATATATATATATTCACATACACACGTGCATATATATAAATATACATCTAAAAGCCTTGGAAGAAGAATAATCTGAAGAGTGAACACTAATTCATATAATATTCTATTTAGCTTTATGCAAAACACAATTTATTTTCTATCAAAAAAATTTCTTTTTTGTGCTGTATGAAAGTTGAACGTTTTTAACATGTTAACGTTGATCAGGTTAAAAAAGCACCAATTTATAAGCCTGAAATATAACAGAAAATAAGTAAAAAGTAAAAAACATCCCGCTTTTTGATAAAATTAAATTAGTCGATTTGACTCCAGAGCTGAGGAATTATAGCACGAGTTTGACATATACGTATGTTTCGTTTGAATATTGTTAGCACTATTTCAGTTTATACTTAAGTTGTGTGACACAAAAACATAATAGACCAATCAATTCTCAACAGCACTGGGTAACAAACAAAGGGGAATTTATGTCCCGTGTTTTAGTTCTAGAATGTTGTCAATATGCCCCAACCTAGTCTTTTTCGCAACAGGGTCTTCAAGTTGATATTGGTGTATTCTGGTACTTGTTTTAACAATGTAGAGGCCATCAAAGTGATTGCTTAATTTAGCATACACATTTTCAGAAGGGACATGTCGTAAATAACACCGCTGTCCAACTTCAAGCTCGCGGAATTTCCTAGTCTTATTAGCTTGAACCAGATAATTTTCTGCACTACTATCGAGAATGTCTGTTAAGTATTCTCTTATCTTTTTAAACTGTTTAGTCATTACACTAAAGTAGTCGTCATCATTATAAATCGGGTCATTTTGAAAAGGTTTAAAAGTAGAAATTGGTTGCGATTTTTCAAAACCAAACAAGCAATAATGACTATTATCTTTAATGACACGGTTAAAGCTGCTATTAATGGCACTTTGCAATTCCGGTAAAAATTCATCCCAGAGGTTGCACTTATTCACCTCGACGTAATGCTTTAGGTCTCTTATGATCTTTTGATTAATTCTCTCGACCCCTCCTTGTGACGCGGGGGTATAAGGTGAACTCGTAATTTGTGTGATATTGAAATTGTCGCACAGGGAGGAGATTACAGCATTAACAAATTCTTTGCCATTATCACTGCACAGAACCTTTGGGCACGAGAAATGATTGAATACAGGACGTCGTAAGGCATGAGCAATTGTTTCAGCTCTTTTATCAGGAATTGCAATTAAAACGGCGTACCGGGTAAGCTGGTCGGTGACAACCAAGATATACCGGGCCGCGCTAGTAGTAATGGGTAAAGGGCCTAAAAGATCCATAATACACACATCAAAAGGTTTATCTGTAAGTGGATGCATCCTAACAGGGTACTTTACGTGTGATACGGCCATTCTTCTGATAGCAACTATGACATTGAACGACGGCATTGAGAGCGGCCTGTTTTTCGTCGGGGTGATAGAAATTGTTTTGAAACCGGATTAATGTCCGAGCATGACCGTAATGGGACATTTCTGGCGGGGAGTGGCAATTATGTATCGTAACCTCTCAAAATTTCGACGGCACACAAAGAGTAATCTTAACTGACTTTCTGCCCACCTTGTTTAATATACGCTTGTAATAAAGCAAATCATTTTCCAAGAAAAAATGTGAAAAGTTATTGGGACGGTTTCGGACTGTGCTCAAATCCGTTGTGGGATCCAACATCGTCCGGACTTTGGCAAGAACTTTACCGTCTGCTTGTGTTTTCGCAAGCTCCGTCTCCGTTTTCCAGGGAAGTGTTCCCCATTTCAACATATCAGGCATCATCTCGGACTGGTCCAGAGTCAAAATACGATCTTCAAAATATTCTTCAATGTTTGTCAACGTTTCCGTATCGTTTATATAGAAAGGAATACGACTAAGGGTATCTGCAATTACATTTAATTTCCCAGGAAGATACCGGAGCGTAACTGAGGATTCCTGAGCTTGAATTGACCAACGACTGAGCGTCGGGTCAGCTGGAAGGGTGCGATGAAACATGGAAACAAGCGGACGATGATCAGTTAGCACTGTCACGTCATACCCTAAAATTATTAGGCGGTACTTTTTTAAGGGAAAGATCACTGCCAAGGCTTCGCGCTTGGTCGTACTACTAGGTGTCCCAAAAAAAAGTTAACACAATTTCAAATAATTATAATTCAAAAACTATTCAAGTTAAGAAAATTTAAAAAGTTGCATGTTGTTTGTCAACTATTTTTTTATCTGTGATGAGAATTTCATGAGAAAATTTGAAAGCATATTTTCGCAGCATTATTTTTAATAAAAAACACTGAAAACATGTTTGTGCACAATATCTAAAATACAAATTTAAAGGTGCTAAATAATATTTTAAACAAATTTTAACAATTTATTATTAATAAGAGGCAAATGTATATTCAAACAAAAAAGACTTACAAATTTCTTTCCTTAGTTCCCTTAGATGTGCCCTCCATTTCTTTCAGTACATATGTAGTTGTATTCTCTTTCTCATTGCATTCATAATTCTTCTTATCAGAGCATTATCTTGTCGAAGCACATTCACTTCCTGTTCAACTCTTTGCTTCAGGTTGTCGATGTCTCTTGGTGGGGAATTATAAACTTTACTTTTTAAGTGTCCCTAGAGGAAAAAATCACAGGCAGTCAAATCGGGTGATCTGGGTGCCTACTCAATACGCGGATTTAAAGAGATAATATGATTTCCAAATAGCTCATTCAGTCTTTCCCTTACAGCAATAGTTCTGTGAGCAGGAGCACCGTCCTGGATCCACCACGTTCTATTAATTCTATTTCCATGGGTTTCTTGGAGTCTTGGAACTATCATATTATTTATTAGGTCAAGGTATCCTAATCCATTTAAATTGTTGTAAAAAAAAGACCCAGAAGACATCCTTTTCCACAAAGTCCCATCCAAATTGAAACTTTTTATCTAGAAATTTCAACATCGCAGTTAAAATCAGGAGGATTGTTCTTGGGTGTATATCTGTGAAATAATGGTTATTAACTTTGTCATTTAGATGAAACGTGGCCTCATCTCCAATCACAATGTTTTCAATGAATCTATCATTTTTTTGCAGAAACCACTGAACAAAATTTAGCCACCGAGGAAGCTCAGTATCTAGTAGTTTATGTCTCACGTGCATTTTGCAAGGATGCCATTTCAATTCTAACTTTACAATTCTGTTGAATGTGCTTTTACTTTTGTCAAAGTCATTCTTTCTTGAAGAAATGTCTGGATTTGCTAACAGTGATTGGTGAACAATTTCGACATTTTCTGGTGCTCGTTCAGTATTTGTGCGGCCTGATCGACCTTTGTTTATAGATTTAGGCTGGTTCCTTCATTTTTGTACTTCCTGACATTTTTCCAGATGGTCACCTTCGATGGAGAATTTCTTTCAGGGAAGTGCTCTTGAAATAATTCTTGAACATATTGAATACTGTTGCTATCCAAAAAATTCACAACTATGAAGATCCTTTGTTCTTTTGTAAGTTGCATCTTGAAGGTTGGCTCATTGAAGGATAAAATAAGTGACAGTAAAACTTGACGATACCGTATTTATGGTAAATTTCATACAGAACCGTATCCATGATACAATTCAAATAATCCTTGGAAGGAACAGTCTAACTGTAAAATGTGTATTTTCGATATTGTGCACCAACATATTTTCAGTGTCTCTTATTAAAAATAATTCTGCAAAAATATGCTTTCAAATTTTCTCATAAAATTTTTATCACAGATACAGAAATAGTTGATAAACAACATGCAACTTTTCAAATTTTCCTTACTTCAATAGTTTTTGAATTATAATTATTTGAAATTGGTTTAACTTTTTTTGGGACACCCTGTATATCTGCACTCCGTGGGCGTAACGATTTTGAAGCATAGCCCACGGGTTTCAAAAAATTATTCTCATCCGGTTGTACGAGTGACGCTCCTACAGCGTAACCATTCGCGTCTGTTACAATATAAAAAGGTGAAAGTTTGGTTTGGTTCTTGGTCCTTCTCCCATTTGAATGGTTCAGATTCCTTCAATAAATCCGAGAGGGGGTACTGCAATTTTTGCAAAGTTCATTAGGAACCATCTATAGTAGGAAACGAATCCTAAGAAACGCTTCAAATCATTTCTATTTTCTGGTCGCGGATAAGTTTTGATTAATGGCGCCTTCTCCTTAAGGATCGTTACTCCCTCGCTAGAGAGAGAATGACCAATAAATTCTATTTCGGACTTCATTAAATGTGTCTTCTTCAGGTTGATCGTTAATCCAGCCTTACTAATTCCACTGAGCGCCACATCTAAGTGACAGAGGTGCTGTTCCTCATTTCGACTGAAAATTATGATATCATCCAAATAACACAATGCCGACACGCCAATAACACGGTGTAATACTTGGGACATCAACGACTGAAAGAAAGCGGGCGCATTCCGGAGCCCAAAACAGACACGATTGAATTGATAAGAACCGGTTCTCGTCGTGAACGCGGTCAATGGAGACGCAGATTTTGCAAAGGGTACCTGCCAGTAAGCAGACTGAAGGTCCAAAGTTGAGAATACCCGACTACCGACCATGTGGTCTAATACTTCCTGAATTCATTGGAATACTTCAGTTCCCAATGGGAATCGTAGCGTAAGTGTATGTTTATTCATAAGGCTAAGTCTACAACAGGTCTACCTGTTCCGTCTGATTTACGTACCATTATAATTGGAAAGTTATGACATGAGCGAGTTCTAGATATAACACCCTTACTCAGCATGTCTTGCACTACAGCAACTAATTCCTCTTGTTAAATATGAGGAATTCTATACTGCCTAGTGTACAGTATTTTCGTAGGGTCCCGTAACTGGATGTCCATTTCGGCAATATTTGTCAATCCTAACGGTTCGCCTTTAAATGCAATTGCCTTTCTATTGTTATTTAATACCTCAAGAACCCTCTCACGAGGGGAATCTGTAGCATCAGTTTGTAGATCATCATACGTCAACTTCCGTGATGGTTCTCCTTTTACATCTGTAATACTCTGATTAGGAGCCTCGTTTAGATTAAGAACGTGGTCAGTTCTCATTGGTTCCAATGTTGTGAGGTAAGTGTTCCGCTTTATTATTTGGGGATGTTCTGACACATTAACAATCCGAATGGGAAGTCACCGGTGGGAAGTCAGAGACTCAGCTAACAGGAGCTGTCCGGTTATCGTCGTTCGTTCCGTAAAATAAGTCCTATTGGGTAACCGTTCTTTCCGAACGTGGACGGTCACTTCCTCAGAGGGAGGAATAGTAAAACCTTGGTTTTCATGAAGCATAATAGTATTATTAACATCTACAGCACTATCATCTATAACACTATCCTTACACATGAGGTCGGTGACCTCTGCGCCTATCCCTAGCGTCTTATCAGAACCGGCCGCCGGTGGTCTCAATAACTCAGCACCACAAGTATGCTGGACTACAGGAAATGCCTCCTGTTTACTTTCTAACCACCACTCTAGATTCTCCGGGGCTTCCCTCGATTTATCAGGGCCTCCTATCTCGGACACATTATGGGTTTTCCTCCGTGACGGTGCGATTAACGTCAGCGGTTGATTTTCAAATTCCACCTTCCCTTCCTCGAAATTAATCGTAGCTTTGCAGTCCCTCAGGACATCTGTTCTTATCAAATTTTCACCAGGAATATGAGTATTATTTCCTACGACCAAGGCCTTAGACCACTTCTTCCTACTGTTAGGGAGTGTGAGAAGTAACACCGCCTTACCGGTTATATTTATTCGCTCACCCGACGCGCTCGTCACCCGCGCTGAACTGGGTTCTATCTTCGTTTTAACCCACCTCCATTTGATCACCGTCACGGTGGACCTTTATCCAGGAATCCTGGTAACCGGATTCCATCCACCATTAATTCTAACATGGGCATCCACATCAGGTTCTCAGTCGCTGCTTCCTGATCATAGTTCCGCAAGTTCCGCACTTGGTTCGCTCACATTATTTTTACCTAGTCGTGTGCGTTCGCCACATTCCGAGCATAACCCCACTCTCAGCCGTGGTTTACGTTCCTATTTATATGTACCTTTGTTGACTTGGATCACTACTTCCTCCATTTGAACGGGAACCGACTTCCGCACTGACATCTCCGTGCTGCTTACCGTCGTAGATTCACGATAAAACCTAGCAACCCCGTCCAGAAATGTTTGATATCTTACATTATCGCAGCTACAAACTGCGGATGAATAACAATAATTAACATTCTCAGTATCCACTTCATGACTGCTACACGGAAATGTCATCCGTATACCATATCCAGGGAGACTGTGCATCTGATCGTCCGGTTTAAAAGTAGCATGAGAATCTACTCCGAGGTTTAAAGACACTACCGAGTTACTCTGCTGAACGCGTTCTAAGTTATGCCCTACTCCAGGGTTATGTGTACAGCATAAACCTAAAGTGGTAAACACACTATTCCTACGTTCTTTTATATCAAGGCTTTCAGTAACCTGCTCCGTCTTCTCTGCAACACAGACACGGTTACCTACACTATACTTAATAATATTCCTCATAAATATATTCGGAATAGATCTTGAAAACCCTCATTGACGTGCTGGTTGATTAAGCTGACAGTTTCTTCGATAGTGTCCCGGAGCCCTGCAACGATGACACCGGAACCTATTGGTTTGATACTCAGCCTCAGGCGGCCCCTCGCCACGGGTTTGTGTCCGGATCCAGGGAGGTCGGTCGGAAGTCGGTGTAGGCGTATAGCGTCATTGTAGAGGACCGGCGTAGAGGCTGTACGGCACCTAAGCAGGAGATTGCGCTCTCGAGGGTGTACTTGACGGCAACTCCATGCGCTCGAAAAGTGATTTTGGAGTCGGTTGAAGTTACGCATTGGGTGGGGCACGTTCGTTGTATCGATTGAACGAGGGCGCATCCTGCAGTGCCGAACTCGGAGTGTTTGTGTCCCTGCTGTTAGGATGTCCTGCTCCCTTCCTTTTGAGGTAGAAACATCCTTCCTCATCCACACCCTCAGTTACGAGATCAGGATCTTCTTCCTGTACGTTTCACCCGTCGTTGCTGTTCACCTAACCACGGGGACCGGACCATGTAGCCACGGGTGCGTGCCATTCGTCGAAATCTTCTTGTCACACTCGCACCGCATGTTGTGTACCTTTACTCTTGCCGCGGAGGAACTTAGAAGTGTGAACTTCTTTGTCGCAATTTCGTATATAATCGTTCAGAGTTCTATTTACTCTGGTATTCTTTATATTCCCCGCTGTGTCTAAGACAATTATAGCTGTCATGACGCGTTTTGTAAATAGGTCGGATGCCAACAGTGCGAACGCAAAACTTGTCTACACATCTATTAGAGGGCGCTGCGCGCGTGCAGGGTTATATTTAGGCCAATTTAGAAATGTATTTGCTGCATTGTGGGCAGCATCTCTCGTAAGTGCGATTAAAACATTATGATCCTGTGTCCGGGCTCAGACGTTTAGCCAGGCTCAACGCGTCCCGGGCTGCTTCCACAGATGAGCAGGCACTTTTGTCTCCATAAATTACGAGCATCTCTGACACCACATCCTCGTAGGTGTAGTCCCGATACTCCTCGTTCGCAAATTGTGCCACTATTATCCGTGCATCACCGAACCGGAGATTCACGGTAGAGGTGAGACGCTGAATCTTTATCTTATTATCTGTAACGTTGAAGGTGGTGAAATAAGCCTCTAACTGTAAATAAATCTTCACATTTGTCTCCGCTGTCCCTTGCGTAACTGGGGGTTCGTCGGCCATTGGGCGACCGCGGAAATTTATTATATCGTGAGTGGATGGAGCCACCAGTTCCATCTGTGCGGGCAATCTTGCACGTGCCATCGCCGCTCCCGGAACAACATTTACACGTTTGTTGCGATGCGACCCACCGGTGGGTCACTCAGGTTAGGTTCTGTAATTTTTTCAAAGCTTTCTAGTGACTGTATGTACAAAGTAAAGATTTGCACCAGCTAGGCAATCGCAACAAACGTGTTAACAACCGGACCCAACACACTAGGGGTCGTTCCAGTTACCGAAGAAATCACCGTAGTCGTCGCTGAAGCAACCGTTGTCACCGTAGTCGTCATTGACGCCTCCATTCTGGTAGTCGCTTCCGTACTTCCACTAAATAGTTGGCGGGGTGCGTCGAACGCAGTAGGCGTAAATCTGAATGGCGGACTCAGAACTTGAGCTGGGCGGGGATCGCGAGGATTATCGGGTAGATTGTCTAATAGTTGTCGTTCGGCAGGAGTTAAGCTCGGAAGGCTCGGAACTGTTTTCCAGCTCAATATCTCACATGTCACTCATTACTTCGCCACGGGTTTCAGCACAATGTGGTGAATAATTGCGAATAACACAGCCGCCGAAACAAACTCCGAGGATATTACACCACTAGCATCCTCTCACTGCCGCTCCACGTAACAAGTACCACAAAACTGTTTAACTGTTCGGGCACCACTTGTCGGTTTTCTCCCGGTAATTTTAGAGAGTTCTCTATAAACTGTGAGGTCCAGGAACTAGGAACTCCGGAAGTTCCTCTAATTGTCCGTGGTATTAAGGAGTATTAACAATTAAGGTGGAGACGACAGTTTCCTATTTTAAAGGGTGTTACAATTTACAGCGCGGTGCTGGGCCACCGTGCCTCTAGTGTCTCGGTGTTAGACTGACTAAAATAATACTTGCGCAGGCTCATACGTGACAAGTCCGGAAGTCCCGAAGATAAGGAGGAGATTCATACAGAAGCAAGCATTTGTCGTGAAGAATTATTCTGTAGGCTTCTACAGAGATGGTAATCTGTTAGAGCATGATCAGGAGAACATGACGGGTGAATTAAAACTTCCCAACCGAATTGTTCAATGAGATTCTTCGTCCCTACTTGCGTGTGGGGTATGACATTGTCATGGTGCAGGATCACTCCTCTTCTGTTTACCGACGAAGGTCGTTTTTCCTTTAGAACATTCAAATGGCATAGCTTCTGGCTGAACACTGCACAAGTTATGGTTTGATTGCCACCTAACAGCTCATAATGAACGATTCCCTTTATGTCTTGCCAAACGCAAAAAAATTTTCAGCTACAGACCACGTCGATGCTGTGGAATAAGGCTGGAATTACGGCTGAACAACTGTCTTTAACGTTTAACATAATTGTACGGTATCCATTTCTCATCTATAGAAACGATTCTATCTAAGAATTAGGTTTGAAATTGGACATAACGTAGTAAGATACAACAGTTCACACGTTCACGCGTTCTCCAAAAGATCGTGTGGAACCTATTTTCCAGGTTTGGAGAATTGAGCAATTCTTATAATTTCATGATATATGGTCGTACAGCTCACGTTAAACTTCTTGCTCATTGTTCTAGTTGTTTTGAAAGAATCATCAATGACAGCCCGCAGTAAGTTCTTCAAAACTGAGTCTTTTGGACCATTTTTTCTTAGCTCGTCCTTAAGACTAAAGGCTTCTGTTTTGAAACGTGAAACATCTACTACTCCTTTCGGTTACCAAATGATTTCCGAATGTGTTTGTGAGCGATCTAGCAGCTGGACTGGCTGCACTGCCCATATGAAATTCATGTAGCAAAATATACCTGATGTGCTGATTTCTTGGAGTGTAAATTTGGGTCAATAATATACATTTATTATATTAATTATAAAAAATCTGAAGGTATAAATAATATTTAAGTGATTTTGATAGCTGCACATATGTACGATTAATATAATCGTACACTAAAATTATAAATCAAGACACCGATAAAACTTACATTAAGACCCGATAGTTACCTAAAATGATGTATTACAAACTGTAACACAAGTTTTTTGTACATTATTTACAGTTATGAGCCGTCACCTAGGTCTATATACTGTAAACGTTATTTCAACATTAACAAATAAATTCATATCAGCTTTAACATCACATATTTTATTTTCAGTTAATTTTCAAATTTCAAGATTAGTAATATGCACGTTCTACGAGTGTTAACGATTTATTTATTAAAAAAACAATAATAAAAAATAATTTAAATGTTTTGAGCTCGATATTAATAGTCAGAAATATACATTTGTTACCCATAAAAAAAGGATGGGGCACAATTTTCTTCGACAATATTCAAAACATAGGTGGAGTCACAACGAAAACACCAAACAATCACATTAGTTCTCTTATACGGACTTGGTAAACTGAGAGTAGTCCACTTCACCTGGGCAGCATTGCTGCGGCCTTGGAACTGGTGAACTAGACTACTGCAAGTCTTGCATATCAGAGCTGAATGAGAGAAGAGACGCGTACAATCACTCCTGCTGCGTGCAGTCGGCTCATTCTGTTTATTTTTAATAATCTTCTGCTCTACCCTGGTATTCAAGTAGAAGAATTCTAAAATCGACTTTTTCGCAGATGTCATCACATCTTATTCTTATTCATGTACGTCCATAAATTGCACATGTAACAGTTTTTGCAACATACGTACATTCCAGGCTTGTGTTTGGGGAATTCGGGAGAGAAAATGGGTTCTTTTATGGTTTTCTAATTCCTTTTCGTTTTATGCTTACACTATAAATCGTATACGTATGGTCACACTTTTATTGAGGTAAACTCTCAAGTCTTATTTATTTACTGGAGTTTAGCATCACATACATTACTTCTTTGATCAAGGGAGTAAATTTCCTGCTTGTGTTTTGATTTAAATAGTTTATCGATTCTCGTTATGGAAATTCTTAAAGTTTGATAGTAATAATCTTAATAAACTCGACTACTGTCTAGAACGTGTGATCTAGATCTACGAAAACTGTCATAAACTAAACGATTTCTGTCGAAGTCAATAAAAGCAAAAAAGAGTGCTACCCGACGACGATCTATCAACCACTTCACCACCATGGAAAAAGTGGGTGAGTGAATGAATTAAAATATACCATAGCTTCACCTTCAAAAGGAGGGAAGGAAAGAGAGATGGGGGGGGTGAGCTGTCATAGTCCTTATTATTTACGTAATATTGCGCAGACTGAACGTAATATTGCGCAATTTCTACGAACACATACATTTTTTTCATATTGTTTCTCTCATTGTGTGAAAGAAACATTTAGAATGGAGGACTGTCATAGATAATTTCTACGATGCATCAGAATTTGTAATAGTGCAAATACGGTTGAGTTAGGAATATTTAATATGCGTTGCCATTGTTTATCATGTTGCCTTTCTAAACGATGCTCTTATTTTGTTTCAGCGTGTATTATGAAGTTTGGATGCAGCTGCAAAGGGGCACAATAATGTTATATTATCTTGGACACTTGAGCTCAAACGATAGAAGTTCAGCATGTACGCATAAAGATAATGTGTCACTAATGTTTCAACAGAAAGTAAAAATGGTTTGCGTACGTTTGGATTCTTTATTTATGAAATCGAAGAATTATACTAGCGAGAATCTATTGTTTAGAATATTTTAATTAGTGTGTTTATGTAGAAACGTTTCGAAGGAATGAGGAATGATTCATTGATTGTTTTTTATATCGGTCGCTAAATAAATCAATTGTTTACTTTCAGTGACTGCTTGCTATTGTTTCGCTGTTGAAACAACACTATCATTACAATGTTTCGGGAATTAGAATTCGTTATGAAACTAAGTAAACTACTACCAATGCAGTAACTAGAGAAGTTCATTAAATTGTACCGTACATTTTCACAAGAAATAATCAGAAACTAAAGAAACTAACGAAACTAAAGAAATCCCCCCAAAAATGTATGAAATATATCATGTATTCGAAAATATAGGTTACAATATCCTTTGTCATTTACATTTTTAGATCGTAATCATTTAATGTTCGCTAGAAAAACATAATAATGAATCAGAAAATCAGATTTCAAGTAAACTCACTCCTGAATAATTTTTTACACAATAGAATCGTGATGGAACAACAACATTATGTCCAACCCTTCGCAGGTCGAGTCCTGAAGAACCTGCTATGAACTGAATTTTTATAACTACTACCTTACAACTGTAACTTACCACCAGCTTGGTCGACTGCCACCAGTTTGATCGACTTGACCACGAGCTTGCTCGACTAGTGAGAAAACCCGCTTGCGATGTGGGAAAACCCGGGTTCGAAGTCTGTTGCCGTCGTGGTCAGCTTGTGTATGACCATCGGCGGCTAGAATTACGGGATGGGACTTAGGTACCGACTCATGAATGGGCCAGAAGGCTCTTTCCTATCGCTTCATTCTATTCTATTCTACTTAAATGTTTATAGGTCAGATATTAAGCTAGTTGCCCGTTATTAAAAACTATGAAAAAAAGAATATCACAGTTAATATTTGTTTCGGAGAGTGATAGTTATAGAACTTACGCATTAAGCACATAAAAAATTATCCTTACAAACAAAATCATATATATGCATAATATTTAATTGTTTTGAACACGTTCATATATTTTTACCTCAAATAAATAATAGACTCAATTGACTATGAAACTATCTTGCTGTTAACACTGGTATTATCATGCATTACATACTCAAAGCAAATACCTACAGGAAAATTATTTCACATCATTAACTGTAAAAAAAAATTTAACATATAATGTCTTATATAATAAAATGCATTTACTTATTGAAACATCACGTGTTCGCAAAATATCTACATGGGTGTCATTGAATTATTATGTATTTGTGTATTTGCTATGCAATTCTACTCCTGATTAGAAAATGTTTTTACCTACTTCTGCTCTACGGTAAGTGACGATGTCCTCCTATTCATTCTGATGTGAGACTCTTAACTTACTTCTAACGACGTTCCTAAAAATGTTTTTCCCCTTCATGCCCTTCAATCCCATTTGAAGCAGTATTCCTGAAATGGAATATATATTCCTATCAACCTAAGAAGATTACAAAATCTACTTTCTCCAATTTAGATATCATCAATATATGTTTCGAGTGGCGTGAGTATATTGGCAATAATTTACCTCCATCAGTTAAAAACGTGTGTTTTGTCAAACATAATCGTGGGCTTATCAAAAGTATAGAAACGATATATTGAGCGCCAAAGATATTTGATGTCTATGAGTTCACTTAGTTGATTACTGAGCTTTCATGGTTTCTCGGAAATTATGGGGATTAACCACTGCGAAATGTTAGCAGCTGTTTCTAACAAGAATATCCTTAGCAACGGTAACCAAACAGAATCTAAATATTACAAGTATTGACCATCAATGAAAGTGGCGGACAAGGAGATTGCTGCAGCTACGTCTTAGATCAGTGACTGCCAGGAACAGGTAGGCAAAGGGTGATATATGTTGAGAGTACGTAGTATAACAGTAAATTCAGATTAAATAATCTTAATTTAATAAAGGATTTAATGATTGGTGATCAAACATTATTCATGTTCCTAAACCCGCTTACGCAAAATATTGGTTGTACGTAAAAATGTAAAACACTTGATAAATTACCTCTCACAACTAGATGAAAAAATACAGTGTTAAAACATTTGTTTCGTTTTAGAATAACTTTAACAACAAATATATCTGCGCCAATAATCATTTAGCATGCAACGTTTAGCTGAATTCTTACTATGAGGGATCTATCAAAATTTTCGAGTTTATGACCAGAAAGTGTTTAATGAACTTTCAGTAAACTTCCTTCACATGGGTTTTGCACCTGATTGCTAGAGCTGATTTACAACTAAAAATGTGATGTTGTGGAAGTTTTGTGTTAGTATAGGAAAAGAAATGTTGCGAATTTATCAACCTAGAAATGATCTCACGAGCCTTCTGTGGAAGGTGATCGAGTTTTGAAACTCTAGGACAGTGTTACCATGGTATGTAATTTTTCTGCAAGGTTTAAATTTGATATTCTTTTTTGTAATAGAACAGAATGATTCTTATCATATATCAATAGTTTTTCTTATTATAAACAATTTTCCGATTAAAATTATTAACTTACTGCTTGCAGGAGATAAAATTTTGATAAGTTCAAATTGTTTTAAATATTTAGCGGGAGTTTCCACAGGTAAACATCTATTTAGGAATGTTTACTTGTATAACTGCGAACATTTTTTCCTTGGAGCAATTAGGTTTAGTATCTAACATCATACATTGTAGTCAGTGCCCAAATTTTCATTTCCTAGTAACTGTTATGAAAAGTTTCCTTACCATGGCAACTCATCTGTTTGGTCACGTCATTCCACTCCACCACGAGAAAGTTGCATAACACTACATCACTCTATTTTCGCATACCCCCCGGACCCACAAATTTATTACTTTGATCATAAGAATTTACAGTCTCCTCTTTATTTTGAGTTACCTGCCATTTCCAGTGATCAGTACACAGTGATCTTAATCCCTACGAGTTTTATCTTTTCGGCTAGTGAACATGACTCTGTATTGTCGGTTGACTTAACTCAAGTAAACTCAGTGGAAATTGTGATCGACCACATCACACGCGGCTTACCTTTTAGAGGTGCGGTAATACTTTTTTAAAATCATGTAAGTCATAAAACACCATAAATATGCTCTAATGTGGCAGTGAGTTCTTAAACTAGAATAAAGATAGAAAAATAAAGTTAGTATAATTTCAAAGACCCTATGACACTATAAAGATTACACAATATACGTACAGGGTGTCTATAAAGTCTCTTATAAAAGTCTCTCATAAAGTCTCAACACCGCTCTCAAAAACCGGATCAATAAAACACACAAATGGAAAATGAGTTTGACAACTTTATTAAACACTGAATACAATAAAATAAATTTGAATAAAATATCTTATTAATTGCATTTGTAATAAATTTTTGAAATGATAAAGAGACTTTGTGGACGTCTTGTAGAATATTGTCTCCCAATAGAAAAGGTGAAGTAGAAAAAGGAAGACAGGGTTTCCTGGGCTTGAAATCTTTTATCGAGAATAACAACCTCCCACGATAATCATTTCTGATTCATGAGGAGCGCTGATTCCCAAAAGATGCAAGGATGTGGGCAATACCCGCATATTACGAGTGTCCCTCAACGATCCTTGGAAGCTTCAAGCTCCTATTATGTTTATGCAGTACCAAAAGTATTGCACTGTCGTACTTAGTTGTCTCCATAAACGTCAAAACAGTTGAGACATTTGTTGTATAGTGACACAAGCTTTTCGGTGCCTTTTCAAAGAAGTTAGTGGCCAGTGAGGAGAGATAGGTCTTGGCGAGAGATAGACTTGTGAGTGGAGAGTTACATGCTCGTCCAAGACCTAGGATATTCGAAGTCGTGTGCCTGTTGATAAGACCCAACAGACACACAGCTTTGTGTATTCAGGTCTTGGACGATTGTGTAGAGAGCAGACCTCAAAGTGTTCGAAAATTCTTCAAAAAGTTCATTGATTGTCAACCGTCGTTTGGTGTTAACCACCTGATCAACACACTGAATGAGGCCTACTCCAGCGACAGACTTGACCCTCGTCCAGTTTCTCCATGAACATGAAGTAAAGTCACCGTACGCTTTGCTCATTATGCAATGAATTTTAGGAGCACTACGTCCTTTTACTAGCAGAAAACGGATTGCACTTGGTAGCTCACATTTCGCGGGAACATGGACCATATCAACAATGCATGTCCATCAGGCAATTGGGCTGCATCCGGTTTGGCGATTATGCAGGAAAATAAATAAGAACTTGAAATACTTTGGTGATAAAAGCATTATAATTTGTATATGTATCTTTTTTGTAGTCCATCAGAAGGTGGAAAAACAGCCCTCGTACGATGGGTTCGAAAAAAGGTACTTAAGGTAAAATACAGCTCTTATAGTCAAATCTCGTTACTATGCCCCCTCGCTACTATGCCACTCTCACTATTAAACAATTTATGCTCGTGCCCGACAAAATTCAATAGAAAATATATTTACTATACCGACCCCTAATCTCACTACTATGCCACAATTGTGTGTGCTGTACATTGTATTTTTGAATTCAATATTTTTCCCATTCAGAAAGTAACCCAAATGTCAGCTCAGAAGAGCAAACGAACCGACTTCACGCTGAAGGAGGAGATCATCGATGCCACGGAGCCGAATCAGTCCAAACTGGCCATGGAGATGAGCAAGAAATGGGGAATCAAAGTTAAGAAAACTACTGTGAAGAGCATTTTGAGCAAGAAGGATCCAATCGAAGCGGTCATCAAAGCTGGAGTTCCATCGAAGCGCATGAAAATGACGCAGGATCACAACCTGAAGCTTGATGAGGAGGTGCTCATGTGGCTAAAACAAGCAAGAGGATACAATCTACCAGTCGTCGATCTAATTAAGGAGAAGGCAATGGAACTGGCTGAGCTGATAGACATTCCAGACTTCATCGCGAGATACGGTTGGTTGTACAATTTCAAGAAGTACCATGTCATCACATTCAAGACAGTCCAGAGCGGAGCTAGAGCGGTAGATTTGTGATCCCTTCTTGATTGGCAACAACAGATTCCTCGGCCCTTGTTCGGACAGTTCTCCGCAGACAACGTCTTTAACCTGGACGAGACTGGACTCTTCTGGCAGCTGCTTCCGAACAAGCCCATGACTTTCAGGGGAAATGGGTGCAATGGAGGAAGGAAAAGCAAGTAAAGATCACTCTCATGGACCTCATGTGGTACATGAGCAGTAATAAATCTCCCCACCGAGCCTTTTCAGATGCCATAGCTTCCACCTTCTCTACATATACTGAGTCCATGTGTTCTCATGTATCGCTGGATTGTTGTACGCCAGGTCTCTTTTAATCTACCGACTCCTCTTCATCCACGAGGTGTCAAGGATAAAATTTGCTTAGGTAGCCTGGACGCACCCATCCGCAAAGCATGGCCATAATATCTCCATCTGCTCAATTGCAGCCTTTCCACAACGCTCTGCTGCCTGCTCCGTCTCCTCACTTGCTCCTCACTCACATGCTGCTGCCATCTAGTATACATTATTTTTCTCAGGCAGTTATTACATTTTCAAACACTCGCAGCTTGTTTTGCACGTTATTCAGCCCTTCCATTTTTCGTGACCATATAAAATGACTGCCATAATCGTTCAGTTCAAAAGCTTCAGTTTGGTCTTCAGAGATATTCCGTTCCTATTCCAAACTATTTTTCATTTGTGCAAAAAAGCAGCTGCGTTTCTAATCCAGTTCCTGACTTCTTTCTTCAGATCACCATCTTCACAGACTACGCTCTTGAGGTACTTGCATGAATCCACACATTCTATTTCTTCACCGTCAAACATTACCTGCGCATTTCCATCACTTTGTGCAGCCATTATCTTTGTTTTTTATGTAAATTTTTAAGCCCAACGTGGCTGCCACCTGTGCAAGCCTTTCAATTACTCTGGACATTCCCTCGGCGTCCGTGCTTATCAATGCAATGTCGTCGGTATAAGCAAGATCCGCAAGCCTCGTAGCACCCACCCACTCCACACCATCTCCCCCTGTCCCGAGTACTCTTCTCATAATATTAATTATATCAAACATTACATCTCAGAAAAAGTCAATATATGAGAAGGGTACATATTATGAATTGAAATAAATGAAACATCGATTGCCCGAGTGAAGCTACCGTGGATAGAAAGTTCTGAGTTTTCACATTATCTTATTATCAGTTTTTGGATCAAGTTTAGCCCAGGGACGAGCCATGTGATATTTGGAGGCAGACATAGGGAGATCCGGACTGGAAACCGTTACTGGATGGAGTGATGTGCGACCAGTCGTAACGTCTTCTCAAACGCTCGTCCAGCTTCAGTCTCTCGCACCATCTGTCGAACAAGAGGATACGAGGAGTTACTCCAGTGCATTACCGGTTGTCCGCGTTTTTAACGATGTTTCCCCATATTTCCGGGCTTCTTCTGTTCCAATTTGTTTTTCAAGTGTATATGAATGTGTATGCTATTCGTGTTAATATGTATAATCCGTTCATTACCGTTTAGAACACTTACGAATCTATACACCTATTTTTAACTGATGTTATTTTACGGGTAATTTGTTATCGCAGTGCGTTGTCATTTAATAGTATTGGAGTAATGATGACGTTCAAAATAACTGTTCTCACATCAAGCTAACGAGTCTTAACGGAGTCTATTGACTCAGCGTTCACTGAGGCTGAGCTTGAGCCGCCATGGAAATCAGCCGTTACAAGAAGCAACGGCAGATGTCCATTGCTGAGACTTTTGGCATCATTGCCCAGGGCAGTGCCGTCCTGCAGCCCATCGTTGACAAGACGGTTGACAGGTGTGATATAGGCAACATGCTGCCGCTGCAGATTGTGGACAGTCAGAGATTCCGATACATGAACCACACCTTTAACCGTAAAAAGAGAAGTATCCTCCAGAAGAACGCTGGAAGATGATGAACGATCTGGAAAAGTGGGGCTGTGCAAATTTAGTTATTTTACTTCCAGCAGTATTTTTCATTACGCAAGAGACTGGATAAACATTGATTTTGAAACTTTTTGTAATAACATGAGTTGTCTAAATTTCTCTACGATTTTTCTAATTTATCAATACCGAGACATATATAAAAATTTTGATTTCTCGATATTTTATTTAAACTATCAATATCGTTATAGCCAAAATCAAACTTTCTGACGGTAAATTTATCGCCAGTTATCGATGATAAGATTATCGTAATCAATTTATCGGTTATTGTAATACTCTGCACACGCTGTGAGATCCTGTGCGATATACTTACCCTCATGATACTTGGGGCACCCTGAGCATGTCACAGTACACTGTACTCTCTCCAATCTACACTTCCACTGCATTATACACACCGGCAACTGTTCCATTTTCTATAACAATGCTATCCATAAGATCGTCAACAACATCTAGTTTTACTGAATCCAAATATTGGACAACAATTGCTAAAGTTTGAGTAACAGAGATATCTGTGCTCTCATCGATAATCAGAGAAAAGTTTTGTTTTCTGCTTATTTCTGTTACTGTGCGTTTCTCCTCGAAAGCTATCTCGTCTTGAATCAAATACGAAAGTTTTGTTTGATTCATTGATAAATTTTTAGCAATCTTACTGTCAGGAAATGCAACTTTGCATATCTCAAGAAGGTGGTCAACATTGACGAAAGGAATGTTGAGCTCTGCAAAAAAAATGAAGTAAAGGCTATTTCACTTTCGGTTAATTGTTCCTTTTCTGTTGGAATATCTTTCTTTAAAATATCAACGGCTTTCTTAGTAGTCTCAAAATTTCTTGCATGTTTATCAGAATTGCAATGTTTTATTAATGTAGATTTGTTAACTACTCTGAGTGGGACGTTACAACTCATGCAGTAACTAGATTCCTTACCATCTTTATCTTGTGCCAGCCAATTTTTAAATTGTTCTTCATTACACCAATGCTATTTAAAACACTGTGAATGCCACTTTCGCTTCTTGGTTCACTCATTTTCTGGTAATAAACTGGGGTTTGGAAAAAACTGCGCAAGTAACAGTAAGTACAAGCGACAACACACTAATGACTGACTGATGGTACCTGAACAGACAACGAAGACAATTTGCACCGAAGATGTAACACGTATGATCGGTGTTTGAACGAGACTCTCTGTCAGATACCAGCGTGGCTGACTACTTATAATTGTTTCATATTTGAACATGCGTTGGCAATTCATATGTTTTGTAATAATTCAGAAAAATTATGAAATATCTCATGTCAATCACCATGAATTGAACTGTTTTCAACTGGCCATGAAATGGCCAATCTGGCAACCTCGGCTGATGTACCAGTGCGGCGTCCAACACTAGTCAACGATACTAAACGTAAACAATACCAAAACAGAACGTGTTGTGAACGCGTTTACGAACGTATGAAAGGAGATTTTTGTTCATGAAAAGCACATTTCACTGGTAAGTGAAACAATATACTTATCTCATTCAAGATCAGAGCAATACATGTATAAACTTGTTAAGAACACAATTTCCAAAGATTTGTGCATAATTAGTTAAAAAAATCTCCCTATCCCCAGATAAAAGGTTATTTCCCAAGATGTGAGAAAATTTCCCTAGCACTGACAGCCCTGCAGTACAGTAAAGAATAGTAGGAGTACATGCGGGGGATGGCAATGACCACCCCTCCAACGTACCAACGTTACGATTTTCAGGCGATGACGTGGCGATCCCAGCAGGTGCCAGGCGCTGATAGGTCAATTTTTTGGGAGGTGGGACGCCAGATGCCGATAAATGACACAAAAGAAAACCTCGTAGATGGACTCAAACCTACGCCGTTGAGGTTAATCATCCCTTACACACTATCCGTAGACCATTCTACCACGAGATATATACTTCAAAAGAACGTTCAAATCATTTTAACTCTAGAACAACGAAGTGGGCCCCAAAGGTCCACTGTCAAAAATAGCTAGCCAGTCTAATAACTTATTCATGAACCTCACTTAATAATAACATTAATAGAAAAAGCATATATGAGTTTTCTTTTACGTAGTTTGAAAGAAAACTAATTTAAAAGTGACACGAAATTTAAACTTGATGTACTGAAACTCCTTTCTGTATTATTCGAACCGGAAAATTATCCACTTTTCTGTAATGGGAAAATTATAATTTTGTGGCGATACGTGTTATTTACCACAATTAATTAATGCAACAACATACACACGTAATCACACTAGAGGGACTCTAATCCTCTGAATACATGATATGTTAAAAGATATTCCCAGTACTTCTTTTCAATGGCAAGATGAGGGTAATGATACACACAAAAGTTTTAATATATGCTATTGTAAATTCACGAGATGGGAAATGTGAGTCATCTACCACATTTTGGCATATAACCCACAACATGATATCCTATTAAGCAGTGCAGTATTAATGGATTAACTGCTTACTTAATAGTTGAATAATTAAATGTGCGTGCGGAACAAATTAATTAAATGGCGTTCAAGTCAATTTGCGAAATTTACCTTGTCGCTAACCTCAATCACATAGAAAATAATAATATTAAACTTGCCCTTATACTGGAGATTCGCTGTTGATAATGGGTTACAATGTTAATACTCGCGATATAACACCTTAAAGAAGCCGCTAATTTTCCCTCTTATCACGGTGCCCCCATTATTTCCCCTGTTGCTCTCCGTCCCAACAGTCTACATCGTCGACGAGATCTAGTTCCCAAGTTCCCTTCTCTCGCTTCATGGCCTTCTTATGCAAGCTTACCCTTTTTTGTTATTAATTTCTAATTTATTTCGTAGAGTCTCAAGCTCCATAACTCAACCGCTCTGTTGTGCTTTTTGCCTTGTGAAGCTCAGCATATTTCTCTAGTTTTGCTGACCGACCGTTAAGTGTTTGTGTTAAATGTTTGCTTACGCAGCTGTACCGACTGCGTCCTGTAGTCCCACAATTCTAACGTAGCTGTCGATACATACATTTTACACATCGCCCCGATATATGGAACCTATGCATATATCATAAATCTTATGATTGCCCCGATATATGAAAACCTATGCATATATCATAAATCTCATAACAATTTTTTGGTTTTAATTGATCGTATTCTCATAGCAAATATCAAGACTAATGAAGTTATTTTTGCACCCTCTATTATGTATAAATTGAGTGCACTCAGAGCATCCCGGAATATCTTATTCAATAGTATCATTGCGAGTATGAAAATGAAATTTTAATGGTAGAAGCAGAGCAACAAGGGAATTAAAACAAATGAGGTATTCTTAATAAATTTTTATGTTCATGTTATGTTTTGTTTAATTCTATATTTTGCACTCTATTACATCTCGTAATTCTTATCTAAATTATATTTATTCATGTAGTAGCAAATGCACCGATCAATAGACAATTGTTTCAAGATGTTTCACATTGTTTTTATTGCTTTGAAATCAGCATTAATTTGACCGAAGTGACCGTTCGCCTGACTCGTGAGCCAATAAGGCCACTTGTGTGCCATGATTAATTCCCTAGCGAAGACATCACTGTGACGTCACATCCTTTCATGACGTTGCAGTCGCAATAATTTACAAACGTTCCTACGATTCTTTACTGTACTGTGGTGGAGGTGGTCTAACAGCAGAGGTCTTCAAACTTTTATCCGCTGCAACCCCCTTTAGAAGATTTTATTTTTTTACGACCCCTTTAACATTAACAAAATAAAGAATAAAATATAAATATGGCAGAAAAATTCAATGTTTGTAAAGGCATCGGGTCTACTGTTAATTATTTATCGTAAAAAAATGATATATTTTATCCCGAAATAACATTATTACATAAATAAGAGAAGTATGATCCTACATTTCACGACCCCCTTTGAATGGTCGCAAGACCCACCTGTGGTTCGCGACCCACACTTTGAAGAGCACTGGTCTACAGTCTTGTTTTCCGTGCTAGGGCGGTATATATTTATTCATTTCATCATGTAACCATTGCTAATATTTTTTTTGTGTGTGAATGCCTCGAGATGGAAGAGATAAAAGGAAATTGCGAGATAATCACAGGATGAGAAAATATGAGGAATGTAAATTAGCAGGCAAATTTACCCGGGTGCGGAGTCAATAGGGTTAATACGAGGTTAATAGTATTCATAAGCACTAGCATGATACTGTATCTGATTTTTCGTACAGGTCAACAACTTTATCATCTTTGTTTAGCCTTGAGACACATTTTTTATGAATTACTCACGGATGAAAATTTTTGACAAGCTAGACCTGCGTTTGGTACCCCCGTGTGACAATACTTGTTACTCCATGGATACCAGTACCCCTGATTAAGAACCTCGCGCTAGACGGAGTGCTGGTAATTAGCATGCTAGGAATTCATTAGATTAGTCACTACAAACTCCGTTATTTCCACGTTAACCGAAGTGCTGCTGTTATTCATTCGAAAGTGCAATGCTGAGAGTCTACAAATTGCTAATTTGAAAGTTATCCGGAGTTTTTTTAATTTTCTTGCTAATTTTGATATTTGTCTGCAAGCGAAAAGAATTTTGAGTACCAACCTACATGCTTAAATTTGTGACGCAATCAGGAAAATATCGCAGTCAAAAGACCAAACTTTTATTATTTTACTTATTCAATCTTATGTCCAAAGGTTCCACAGTCAGAAATTCGTTTGAGTGGGGTTAGAAGAATTAATTTGAAGGTGACGTTACAATTATCTGCGGGCTACATAGTCAAATGATAAGGAATCCGTCTTGATGAGTTTTAGAAAAATGGTCCGGTGTTTTTTATACACATGCAGCTCATTTTCTAGAATCCTAAAAGTAAAGCATGTTGAGTTTTTTATCGCATTTACATTCTTTTTAGTGTGGCTATTATATAATAAATATTTTTGCATTTTTAATGAGTAGGGCTGGATTCCTCCAATGTTGAACATGTATTATCATGTATTTTTTAATCATCATTAACTATTGATGTTAGTGACAAGCGTTCATTCCTGCATTTACCTGAAATGTTATAATTTTCAGAAACAGTATAGTTACCCCATAATTATTTCAAAAGTAGTGTACCCGTGCCATCAAAAATGATGGTAAATACTGTTGGAAAGATATTAAATAAAATTACATATAAGAACGCAATGCAATATGTTCAGTTTTATATATATTTACAAAGGATAAACATTTTAATTGAGTATTTCTTTAATGACAACATTCCTAGTGAAAAACAAATCATCTACCAAATTTTGTTGAGCATCAGTTTCTTTAATTGCTGTACCCGTGCAGAACTCGGTTTCCACGATACGGACTCGAGTTTACAAGGCTCTAGATATTTCTGAATTTTTTGAAAGTGACACGAAGCATATAAATAAACATATAACTAAATAAATAAACACACGACGCTCATTCTTAGTATTAGATTAGTTGTTTGTACTTCTTCCGTTTCTTACTTTTTTAGAACGATGAAATACAATAAGGAAATCCAACGATTTTAGATACTGTCATATCATACTAAAATGAAAATAATTCAACCCAATCCTATCTCTATTTAACTATGCATTCGTAAAAATATGTGACAAAGGTGTTAAACTGTTCGAATGTTGAAACCGTTTGTTTTAAACACTTTGTTCAACTATAAAATACTACTCTTCCTTGCAGATTTTTTCAGATTTCAAATAAGAAATTGCAACTAACATACTTAAAATTTGTTGCCTCTATGAATTAACTTCGATTTTTTGAAAAACAGTACTTAGTGCCGATTGTGAACACTGAGCTGCTAGTCGAAGACATGATACTCAGCGTGACATTCTGCCTCTTTCTCTCCGTGGTGCAAGTCAACGCAGCGCTGGTAGCTTCGACAGCTTCTATTCTGGGTGAGTCAGCATATTCAAACTAATCAGCAGTTCAAACCTACGATCATATATACTGTGCCCTTAAATATTTTGGTCACCCGTTCAAAAAATTACATTTGTAAATAAAGCATTTAATGCTGTGGTCGGAAGTTTTTCATCAGAATTCATTTTGCACTGCTTTTCTTGACTCGCTACTTCTGTGCACGCGATATATAATTTGAGTCGTGTGCAGTCATCATTTTTATCGCTAATACTAATTTTGCAATATTGATATTGTTTATACAACTATTTAATGAAAAAAATTAGATTAAGATTCATTTGTGTACATCTTTCCTCATCGAATGTTATTTATTTTCGGTTTGTACACAAGTTTAAAACCATTTTATTAAAATATGACACAATTTTTCAGGACAAAGATTTTTTCATTTTCATTGTAGTGGTGCACTTAATTTAAATCATGCCACCACATTCCAAGCAAAGTTTTAGGCAATAGTTATAAATGACTCAAAACATTCTCCATAGGTATTGAAAATTGTTTCATCTCTTTTCCTAACGTGTGTGTTACATAAATGAAAACATGTTTCGATAAATTGTTAAATATATAAATAGTGGTATTAGTTTTGGGGCCTCTATCGTAATTAACCAGCCCAGTCGTGCTCAAATTTTTTGCGCTGATAGTATTTGCAGGAACAGTGAAATATTTAAAAATGAGAACGCGAGATATATAGTGTATGAACGATGTATGATCGTAAAGGAACTTAGACCAATGAACTTGCGTTGTTTGTGATGGAATCATGGACTTGCATCATACAGGTGTAAGGTAGTTCTTAAAAATCAGGGTTACGAACCATTGACAATCCCTTGCACCGAGGACGAGGTGTGAACTTCATGGGTCAGTGTACAAAATAGCTCTGAGTTGTTGGGATCTGAGTCCTGAGTCCCCCCTGAGTAAAGAAGGATTCAGGGTTTTAAATGAACTCACCATTCAATGACGATCCACCTTTAAAGCGAAGCACAATCAAAATTTAATGATTGAATTATTTGCATCAGTGTTTTGGTTGGTCTGATTTGTCACCTTATCATCAATGACATTACTGATTTCTTTACAATATTATTGGGAACTTTCAATTAATAGTCGTTACTACTTACTACAGGCATCAAATCATAGCCAAGTTTATCTGTGCTTCTGAGCTCTTTGATCTAAGATCTAAATCTCTAACATACAAAGATCTCCTTTTAGTCGAGAATATATAACGAATTTTTGTCAAGAACCATCACGTCATGAGTTTATTATTAATTGGAAAACTTTCATTGCAACGAAATTTCAATATCGTAAATCATGAGTCAGTAGAAAAAATCAGCCCTAATTTGCTTTAAGGATATTTCATATAAAGTGGTACGGAATAAGAGTTACCGAAATGCTGTTAGCGGGGTCAAATTTTTTGAAAATACATTGATCCAAATAGGAATCAAATACGTTGTTTTCACTTTCATTCGTTCTATCCTGGAACTATTTTTTCATGAGGACGACTTAATTATGTTTTAAGAAATTAGTATGGCTGAACACTTTCAAAGTTGCTGCAATTTCTCTGGTAAAGTATATGTTTCCAAAGCAAATACTGTATATAGAGGAATACTGGTCGCAGTGGTTGACATGCTCATTGAAATAAATTGCTAAGAACTTGGTATAAATTGCTTAGAACTTGTTGCCTACTCGGAGGTTTCTACATTGGTTTAGTGTTTAATGACTATCGTTATATTCAAGTGTAAAATCTATTAATTACTCTACCATTCAAATTTTTTACAACTTTTAGTATTAACAAAATCACATGTTTCCCAGGCATAATATTCATTATTATGGTATCGAAAGATTTAGAAAAAAGTAAGGTAGTTTAGAGTCGCATAAGGTGGAAAATTCTCAACAGATATTACGAAAAGTTTAAAAGTTATTCGAATGCTAGTCTGGAGAACGTGCGTGAAACTGAGGAAGAGTTGTTAAAAGGCTTATGAAATGATGGAAACCATTTCCATAAATATATTGTTATAAGTAACAAAAAATTAATGCCAATAATTTGTTGTGTGGTAATAACAAGTTTTTAAGTGAAAGCTCAAATTGTGTTATGGTTATTCAAAAATAAATTATTACATTAATATTTACAATCGTGGAAAGTTAAAACTACTTATGCAAAGACATATAACTTCTTATCATCCTTGCTTCAGAGAAAATTCCCTGGGTGTCCCATAACGTTTAGGTGATAGTGAATGCATGCAGTACTTTCTATTGCACCTTTCAGACTTCTTTTGCAACGTCGGACGGGAATGGAGGTAATCTGTGATTGTCTCGATATCCGACCGGCATTCTAAACTATATCTCTAGAAAAATTCTTTCTAGACGATAGTACCTCATGGGACTTTTTCACTCATGTCCGGATAAATTCACCACAGTCATGGCAAAATGTGTTTACATGATACTTAGAAGCTACTGATGACATTTGAGATGAACGCATCTAGCAATGACTATTTAACACGTTGCCTCCGATTGCCTGATTGGTGTAAAACTTCACTTTATACGCTTAGTCACTAGAAGGATCTGAAAAAATTACAGAACCTAACCTAAGTGGTACACATACCTACCACTTCGGAGTCAACGTGTTAACTGGTCTGTGACAGTAAAAAGTAAACCGAAACGTAGAGTTTACCTTCCCTGTACTTCTGCTGAAATCTGATAACTCAACGCAAATCATTATACATATTCATGACATTTATAGAAAGAGAGAGAAAGTTCGTCAAACATGTAAGAAGTTCGAAAAAATTCTCTTGCATTAACCCACCCGATGAATGTGTCTGGAATGCAAAAGAAAGTAGTTTAATTTCAATGTATTATTGTGTTCACTACAAAATGAAAGTTTGAAGCAAATAATATTCAATTCCTTGATTTTGCAAACAGAAGCAATAGGTAGAATAACATTTACTAATTAATGAAAAAAAATAATTACACTTTACTACTTTTTGTTATTGAACGCGCTTTTGGGAAAGCAATTTTGTGTCTCAGATTCAGATATTTCTTTATACGAATTTTGTTAATTGATTTTACATGCATTTTTTCAAAATTACCTTTAGTTTCTGATGCATAATACACTCCTAATTACTATGCATGGAAATATTCACCACATTTGGTGAACAAAGGTTTGACGTATATCAAAACCATCAATCCTCTAAAGACTTATGGAATGCAATGGAAATATAAATTCATCGGTTGGCTTAAATATTTCATTTTGGGAAGATAAGCCATTAGGATTTTATTTATGGTCCTATTAAAGAAATATCTTACGAAAGAAACCTGAGTATTATTGATCTCAATGGTGTATCATCTACGTTTTTATTAATATCAGCATTTATGATAATATAACTCGGTTAATAGTGGCCTTCCAATCTATTTGATGAGATAATCGTTCAGGTACGGTATTAACAGTTATATAAAGTTCATTAACCGTTTTCTTAATTATTTTTATCATTACGATTTAAACATCCGAATGTAGTGCGGTCAACAAGTGCACGGCTTATTTTTTCCTCAAAATCATTATATAAAGCGCGTTTTTAAAGTGATTACTGTTTTGAAATATAATGAAACAAGTAAACTTTTCTGAACAATTTTATTTTATACATGAGTCTGTTCTTTTATCCACTTTTCTACATAATCTTCACCAATATTAAGGCACTTATGGCATTATATAACGGACTTTTGGATGCCATCCTTCTAAAAATTTGCTGCCGGTACTCACCGTGAACACAACTTTTGATGATTTGAACGTTCTGTAACAATGACATAAGCCCACTTCTTGGCACTTGAGGAAACTCATCACATAACGTCAAAAGGCTCCAAATGGTCAGTAATGACTGAAAAGTCACCCACTTCGTTCCTTATCACACACATTTTTTATCACACCTTTAGAAGCTTTCACTCATTTCTGTGCCATCCGATCGTTAATATTTTCGTTATACATTTCACTGATTTGACGATGAATTTCAGTAACTTCCACGCTTCTAGTATTAAGAAAAAAAATCAAAAAATCACATTCTGTATTTCACAGTCGGTGGGATTCTTAATCAGAAGGGGCACTTCAGATTCTCACAAACAAACGTACGTACGCCGAATAACTCTGTACTGGCATATTTGGCTTGCCAACTAAGGTCGGTGCACAGCATGCATGCGTCAAATGCAGGCAGCGGAGCAATTTTAACACGTTCACTACGTGTTGGTACATATATGTATGTACCACTAGGTGTATTGCTGATAGACGTGTTGGTACATAAGTGTACAACTGCTCATTTTTCCTTCATTTCTAAAAATCACCGGTATATTTTCAATTTTAGTAAACCCGTGCAACTAACTTCACAAATCTATGTGGGAAAGGTTTAACTATTACAAAACAAAGTATTATTTTGATCCTTTATTAAATAAAAGCTTGCATATGAATCAAAAACCACAATGAAAACAACGAAATTTGTACCAAAAGAAATTTCTTTCTGTCGCAGGAAAAACTTAAAATACACATTTCCTTCTAAAAATAAAGTACTGAACTTTTCCGTCTATAGGTTTCACAAAATGCTGATCAGCTATCTAGGCTGATTCATGCTTTGCAGCAAAGCAAGCTAGGCAGAGATGGGGCTTTCCCTCACATTGATCGCAGAATGTACTAACCCTTCGAGCCTTATTTTTCGCGATTTTGTAATTTTCACTCAGTGAAAACTTCTCGTAACATCCGCGGCATCTTTTTCTTGTTTTGTTTTCTTTTTCTCTTTCACATAGCACATGCTTGTGAGTTTTTCCTTGAATAATGGAGGGAACGATTTCTGGTCGGGCGATATTCTCGGTAGCACCAGTAAGAGAAAGTACAAGGGAATCGCGAAAATTCCTGCTCGGCATTGGTGTGTCAGTGAAATATTTATTGTACAGTACATGAGCATTGACAACAGATATGCCTGTTATTATCTCAATTGCCACTTTTCTGTACCATTTCAAACTTTTTCGCAGTGCCGTGTAGTTTGATGTCATTTGATCTGACACATCTACTCCTTTCTTGGCTTTATTATAGGAGAGAACACATTCTGGTTTCAGTTTTTCCTCGCCATTTCTTGTGAGTTTCCCAGATGAAACAAGCGATCCATCATGTTCTGACACTGTTGAAATCATAAACACATTCCTCTTGTCTTTCCAATTATAAAGTTTAACACCACTACTGTTCTCTAGGCATTTCATTTCATTTTTATTCAACTTTGCTCCAACCACTTCCGTACTAAGGTATTTCCTGTTTCGACGTATCGTTCCACAAAGATACGTCTGATTGTTGATCAGGTATTCTTCAAGCGCTACTGAGCTGTAATAGTTGTCAGAGAAGATAGTTGATCCAGTGTTCAATATGTATGTTTTCAGTAAGACTGACAGTCAGCGACTCTGTTGCACTCAAGCCATCAACTTCGTTCGTCTTTCCACAGTGAATTTGGAAATTCCAAGTATAAGCAACAGGAGTACACACCTTATAAAGTTTCAACCCATACTTGTGTGACTTACCAGACAAGTATTGTCTTATTGCGACTCGTCCTCTGAACGCAACCATGCTTTCGTCTATCACCAAATCTGGGCCTGGTTTGTACACTTCCTGAAACTTTTGGCGTATCATATCAACAAATGGCCTGATTTTATGCAGCTTATCTTGTTGGGCAAGAGACCCGATGTTATTGTTGAAATGAACAAGACGTAGAAGCAGCTGAAATCGTTCGCGAGACATCACTTTTGGCACAAATGGGTCGGCGTATAAAATGCTCTTGGACCAATACAGTGATATTCCTGGCTTAGGCACAAGTCCCATGTAAATCAAGATTCCAATAAACTTCCTCATTTCCTCGATGTTTGTGTTCTTCCAAGACTTTAGAGACAATCTGCGAGATACCCTAGCACTAGCAATGCATTGTGAAGCATAGATGTTTGTTTCAGAAACAATGAAGTTTACTACATCATCGGATAGGAATAATTTGTAGATGTCAATAGGCAAAACTTTTCTGTCTTCAGATTCTATTATTGTCTCTACGCACATTTCTTCTTTACCCGTGAATGGAAATAATCGTGGGGATGCAGATACGGCTTTCCAATTATTTACTGCTTCTTCATGGTTCGTTTCATTTTGAAAACTTTCGTCGACCGAGATGTTTTCAGTTTCTTCTTCCGATGAATCATCTGTATGTGAACTGGATTCATCGGGTAAATACTCACTGTCGGAAGAATCATTTTCAAGTACTGTAGGGTCTTTATTTCCATAGTAGTTGCAGCGTCCATGGCTGA
>VCRD01002584.1:0-13343 GCA_006783055.1 Trinorchestia longiramus
TTGCTCACATATAATATAATTTTAACATAATTAGCATTTTTTCTGATGTTCCCCGTGAGTGCCATACGGCGGTAGAGGGTTAATAGTAATGCCCCTCTTTCAATTCCCGACTCTCCCTATATAGGTTCTTTCTCTACTTATTCTTAGTTCCCTGTATGATTACAGTAATTCGGAAGTTACATTACCCCTATCGAAAGTGAAAATTTTGATAGTTCCTCGAAAGTTTGTTTCAGAAATTACGCTCGTCGAATTAGCTTTCCGTTTCAACCATCGAAATAGATCTGTTTGGCAGCCATCGTAGTCAAGTGGTCTGCGGCCCGTGTTCTGTATCGGGTCTCTGCTTGTGCAGTAAGACTGCGGGTTCGAAACCCAGCAATGAATACGAGCTGTTTCTCGTTTCACGCCGTGAGCTCGCACTTATCGGTAAGACCTCAACCCATGGACACATCCCAGGATCGTTGCATGGAGCTCACCATCATCCTTACTCTAAGAATGTTAACCTTAAGAATTTGAAAAACCAATGTACTAAATGTCTATGAACTGTGTACTTGATTGGAAATAAAGATTGTTGTTTGTATGTTCCGTCATGTATCTGACACGGGCATACAGTAAGTATGTGGGGGCAATTTTTTTAAATTTGGGTGGCTCCTACGTAATAATACAATAGGAATTTCTGAAGCTAAGTTCATACTCAAAACCATAAGATGAAAACAATAACTAAATTGAAACAAGTACCGGTAGGATAAAGTTTTCGAAATTCACGTATTCCATCTTCAAAGCTGGAGTGTGAGCTAGACAAGATGTAAACTGAATTTGTATTAGGTATAGACTAAGAAAGAAGAACGTAAACACCTTAAAAACATGGGGAGTACGACATTATGCACACACGCTCACGAACACGCGCAAAGTCCTAGCTTAGATGTTAGAGCAATAAACAATGTCCTACTGACGCTTTTGAGTGAAGTTCTACAAAAATTTGAACATTTGGAGATATTCTTCATATTGAGCTTTGCAGTGAGTAGAGAAATTTGACGTTTCTCATCAGAATGTTTGCAAGGATCTCTGATTTCGAACTCATCTTAAAAAGCCAATAGTAACGACCAGTGCTGTGTGAGAAATCGAGTTGCTGACTCTGGTTGATAAATATTAAAGTGTAGAGAAATGTATTGCATGACTGTAAAATTTAATGGGTATTTATTCTAGCAGCTGTGTCAAAACTTGATTATATTATTTTCAAAGTGTCCTTTACCCTAGCCTCTAAACAAAGACGACTCGAAGTTGGGAAAGTGTGTTGGTTAGTGTTGGGTTTAGGCGGTTTTATTCTTTAATGTTTATTACACACAAGCGATATTACAAAGGCGTTTATTATCGGAGTGTAATCACATGCACCTGTCCCTTCACGTTGTTTTTTCGTGGTGGTAGAAGATCTTTATTCAAAATGCCTTTCTGAAGCTTGGAGTCGCACTTCTCCAGTTCGATCTGTAGTGTTTATGACATGCTATATTCATGCATGATTGTACTGTATTAGAGGGACTACAGTGTTGAACTATTGACCTTTACGCCCCCAACGAACACAGGTGAATTGGCATTTCAGTGGAGCAAAAAAGTGTCTTCGAGAAAATTAGAGACCGAGAGACAAAGCTTATGCACGCATTGCAGCATCCCTTCAGTTACATGCGTACATTTTAGTACGAAAACACGGGAGAGCGCTGTGGAATGCAGAGAAGGGCTGTGAATGTTCTCTTAAATCTAAAAGATGCCCATACGACTACCTAATCTTAATTGTATTGTGATATACATAAGTAAATAATGAAATGACAGTCATCTCACTGTCTGTCTTCACTTGCCCTATTAATGTAACCTGTTTGATGATTTCACAATCTTTACATCTTCAACGTTTCTTTGAATGTCTTATTGATATAGGGGAGGGCAGAATATATTATATTTTGCATGAATGCTGCTATGCTTCAGTTGTGCCTCAAGTTTTCTACTCCGCATCTGCGAAATAATCTTCAGTGCATTCAGCATGTTGCGTGGTCTTTGTACGTGCTATCAATTGTTCGTCGTAGCCCATGAATGTTCGTAATACATTCTTCCCTCACCGACAGTCGTAATGTTTACAGAATATAGTTTGTGCTGTCTTACCCTTACATAATTATGCCAATGCTGATTCTCGGTGACGGGCGTCGCATGACAAACCACGCGGAGTGCGTGTCAGAAGTGTGGCCGGTGTAGGTGCAGTTTCTAGCTTATCTTTACCCGTTCGTGGTCACATTAATATACACATAGTGTACCTCCTGTGCTTACGAAAAAACAGAACAAATGTGTTTCTCCCAAACGACCAAAAAAACACATAAGAAACAAGGAAACGACATTCAAAATCGACATTTTTACATTTTTTAGCGCGTGGAAGGGTTATTTGAAAAACGTCAAGTGACATAAAATACAGTGAACGGTCAAAAATTTCACGTCAATTGACGTGGAAAACTACAAACTGGTTAATTTCACTCCCTGTGGAGTGCGCTCGGATAGCCATGTGCTCATTGCAATCGCCTCACCAGTTACTACGGATTAATTTAACAATTACCACCGTCCATTGGCTAATGAAATCAATTAAATATTTCAATAAACAGCGCTCTGAACTGTCGACTCCAATAGCTAATAAGAGGCCCAGCCAGCAGGAGTCCAGGCTTCATTGAGTAAACAATTATTGTCGCTTTACGTGAATGGCAGCTCCTGCTTTTGAGAGCGTTCGGAAGAAAAAGTCGTTGATGTTTTATTGAGTGCAGACATTTGAAATCAGCAGTACTGAACTCGCTCTCCTAATGTTGCGATTTGTGTTCATAAAAACTTTAGTATATTTGTTCTGCGTGACAAATTCGTTCAACATATGTATGTGTTCTGTTCATCCCTCGTTTAAATTTTTCATTATTATTTGCATTTCAATATTGTATTATACGTGGTATTGCATTATTTGATCATTGGAGTTAATTGATAAATTTTTTCGTAACAGGGTAAACATTTTTTACTGTAATTTACTTAGTTAATGAACCTTCTAGTCATTTCTCACGCGTGAAATTGATGCTGTTCATATTAACTGAAGTTGAATTATCATCGCGTTCTGTCGTTCACTTAGGATTTGTCGCGATATTGTGAACGTTAATCAATTGTTTATTTACAATTTACTAAAGATTTCTCTAAAATCTATAGCATAAAAACAATTGAGCACAGCCTTCATATTCTTCGGTGATTTTATCTCTAGGAACGCACAGTGCAACGTGTTGGTTCGCGTCGGCTTGCTTATTAATGCATTTACCTGGAACCATAACATTGTAAAGGCACGCACTGTTTTGACGTAAAAGTTTCACTTGTTTCGAAGCTTGTATTTTTGAAGAGGCGGCTAGCCATAGCAGCAGGAAATGAGCGTGTGGCTGCCGGCAGAAGTGCTGAAGTTAGCAACTTCTGCTCCTGAAAGTCACCGCTGCACTCCAGAATTTCGCAAAAATTCTACGGCTGGGGTTGTATGGAACCATTGTTCACGGCAGTATTTTATTTCCACTAATGCTTGCAAATCAAATGGATTGGCTCACAAGAGGAAAACGCTTTATTTTCATACCTTCCAGTAGGAACATTGTTTTTATTTTCAATCATATGTATGATGGTGTAATCGGTATCAAAATGTCAATTCGCCCTGTTCCTCTGCAAGACTCAAATGAGAACTAATAAACTCAATGCACATTTCAATCGCCATAGATAGGTTTAATTTTTTTCGGTGAAATAAACGAAAATTACTAATAACTATTACTGAATTTTGTTCACTCCTTTAATACTTCACTTCATGTTCATACTGAAGGTTGAATGATGAAATTTACGAGTTCTAGTGCGTTGGATAATCCAATTCTAGAGATGCTTTTGGTGGCATGGCGATGCTGCTGCAGAAGTTCAGTTGCAGAAGTTGAGGATCTAAATTGGGGATTTGAAATGAAGACAGAGTACGTTTTGGATTATTCCGGAAAGGTGCGCGCGTCCCTGTACTTCTTGGTCTCTGTCCGGCTCATGCATGGGAGAAAGTGAGGTGACCCAACATCTTGTGTGTAAAATATCTATTTTGCAAAAATTAAGCGCCTATTATATGTGTCACCATTACAAGTTTGTGATCTTTGTACACCAATATATGATAATAATTAGAATTAAATATGAACTATTAATTAATTTAGGGAGTATTAGGACTCCTTTAGAGTATTCCGAGCTCTTCTCTTGAGAGAAACATCTGTTTTTGTCATCGTTATAAAGTTAAGATTGTCTGATTGTGGCAGACATTTGCAGTTCCACTTTTATGTTCAGGATATTCTTGACGCCCTTCCTCGTCGCTTTGATCTGCAGGAACCAACATTCCGAGCCTTTGACTTATTGCTTACCTCAACTAATTATTGCCTTTAAATATTTAATTTTCTCTTTGTATATACGCCACAAATACTTTCGCTTCTTGTTAGGTTGAAACCTAATGATCCTCCGTAGCATTATAATGGAATCTAAGCTTTTGTCAGGCTGTATGACGTGAATTTCAGAATAGTTCAATTCATAGCTTTCAAAAATATTTAAAGCCGAAATATTCAAATTCAGAGCCAAGGTCTGGCAAATGGAGCTGCACATAAGCTACGTCTTCAATTTGATTTTTGCCTCGAATTGTGCTGTTTTCGTCGCAAGTTTCTTGCAATTTTAAAGTTTGTTGAGCACATCTCTGACACTTCCATTTTTCTCAAGTTTCATTAAACAATTTCCACAATAGCATGTGACAAATAATTTCTACATCCTTGTACTTACCGTATAACTCGAAATGTAAGGTATTTGGAGATATCGTTTATCAATTACGTTTCCAACAACATTTACATTGTTACATTTAATCATTTCTAGTTATTGAGTGTCTTTCTCATATCCTGCAGCAGTGCTCAGTGATGTGAAAGTGATTGCATTGTGTTACAGTCTAGTGACATACGTCACTCACAAGGACACAAACGTGGGTTGACTTATTGATTTTAAGTATGAACAATGACTTGCGCAGAAGAGGAGATAACTTGCCCCATTTTTCGAGCTAACATGGTAATGCAGTAATACATACTATATCTGTTTTTTATGAAACTATGTTTTATAGTCTATATTTCACTCTATTATTGTCACACCAGCATGGTATAGACTGCTTCTAACTCACGACCAATATATTATTTCAGTTGTGATTTGATGGAGTTCACTTTTGTATGCATCTGCTGACTTCCTGCTTTCGAAGAAAGGCGGAGAAGAGAATGAGAGTATCAGATAATGAAAGTATTAACGCACCTTCAAGGGATGTGTTGTTGTGTGTTCTGTATCTTTTATTGTTTCCTTTATTCGTGGTTGTAAAAATTCAGCGTTAGTGGCACGTGACCGTCTAGAAACGCTTGGCTTGTCGCTCCTTAATTCTCTCGCGGTAATTTATTACAGTTGGTAGTAGTGAATCCTGTGAGGACACTTCCGGAAATTTATACGTACTGTACGTATTTGAGCATTGGGAAATTTATACAGTACTGGTCTAAAGTATTAGGACAACATTTTTTATTTCTTTTGCATGTACATTGTAGAAAGGTAACAAAATAAGTAATATAAACTATGAAAACTATAAACTATATTCAATAAATGTTCCTTCATAGATTTTTAACTACAAAACAAATTTAAAAGGATTGCAATAGGGTCACACGCTATTTATTAAATATTGGTTATTTATTTGTTTCGTCTATGTACCAACATTTATTGAATGTTATTTATAAGGTTTGTAATTGATATTACTTATTTTTTACTCATGTACAATGTATATACGACGAAAGTAAAAGAATTTTGTTCCTATACTTTTGACTAATATTGTATATTCAAATGCTGCAATGAAATGAAAACTTAGAACCCCTCAAGAGAATAATATGAATTGAAATTGTTTTTCAGTATATTTTTGGGACTCCCTCTCGTTGGATGTGTAGCATTTCTATATTTCACACTAAAAGAGGGCGGGTGGCATACTGATAAATCTTCTTTTCGTCAGTTTTCCTTGGAGAAGGAAGGAATTATTATTATACTGTAATATAAGTAACTTCCTCTCTAGCTGACCGCAAAACCACCGCCGCTGTTCCACGAGGCTATTATGAGTTTAGTGGTGTTTTTAAGGAGCTTTTTTATTGCTTCATTTTTCTCTATAGTGTAGTAGGAGCGGGCGTTCTGCGCAACTGACTTTTTGCAGGAGTGTCTTCCTCGGAATTTTTTATCAGCTGCTTTCTTCAATTTTTCGTCTTTTTGAGTTGTTTCGTGTTGATATTGAAACACTGTTTTAACGTTAAATTCAAGCTTTTCATAATGATCATATTATGAAACTTAACAATAGTTGCAAAAAGAATAACATAAATAATAAAAGTACTAATAATTGTAAGAAATTCTTTGACAGTTATATTCGCAATTTTTTAAACACAATTACTTTAAGAATTAACACAATTTTTTGAACACAATTACTTCCTTTTTGGAAGTTTTTCAGTCACTTCTTCAATTCACCAGGCTTTCTCTACCACTAACAAGAAACTCTCGAAGTTGTAGGCATATCGTTGACCAGTTCTTGGTAACACGAGCATGACCAAATATGGTGGTCGTGTGAGATCTGGACTGTAGGGAGGCTGTAAAAATTTGAGGAGTCGTTCTTTAACTTTGAATCATGAACCAGTATGCATCTGAGTGGAATGTTCATTCAGTCGGACCAATGAACACTTTTGCTCACTAAAATGTATATGTATGTGCTTACATTGACATTATTCTGGGGAATGATGGGAAGTAGTGCCTTCTGTTCATTTGGTCAATCCACGACCACACTGCACTTTGTGCAATTTTGGAATGTTTTTAATTTCCGAACTGTGATGCACGTGCAAGAACCATTACCTTATAGTCAATGTGTTATTGTTTACATCTTCTTGCAGAATCTTTTTATCTTTAACTCGTTCATAAGTATTATATATCTAGCATGACGCGCTTGCTTGACTATTGTGCATAAAAGAAATATTTTGCTTAGGTTCACTTCCATTTAGCTTTTTTCCGCATGTTTTCAAATATATATATATATATATATATTTGTATATTTGTATATTTGTATATATGTTTATATGAGTAATAATATGACCTTTCCTTTTAGAAGCACACAATATCATATTCACCTCTTTGGATTTTTCGTCACTCAAGCTTTTAACCTCAGTTCGAATTTTCATACACAAATTGGTGCAGGGCTGCATCTGAAATGTGCAAAAGCTCCACACACATTCCACATGCTTTGTGACGTAAGTAAAATTTTTTGTGTCGTTAGTAAAGACCACAATTTCAAAAGCTGGCCCACCCTGAGCGCACATGACCAAGCTGTTGGTGCAAGCTTCAGTAATAAATAATATTTGAACATTGAAAGCAACAAACCTATTGAATAATCAGTCCAAGTATAGTCAACTAGATTTTAAACTTATTCTTTTAGTGATTGAATAAAACCCCATTTCATTGAATCAAAAATGAATCCATCCAAGTTGCTAGACGAACTTACTTTTTTAATCAACAACTGTAAACAGATGATATGTTCACAAAATTTCATTGATAGCACCAGATCAGACGACATATACTTCATTTCGATCATAGTTAAGCGTCATGCGAGTATTCAGTTATTCACTGTCGGGAGACTCACAGTCACAGTACGTGTGAGGAGTCACACGGCGCTTCAAAACTTGCAACATTTCTTAATGGATCTAGCGCCTCGGGGGAGACGCGTTCAATTCTTCCGTGCGGTTTGATCATTTGGCCTCTCCAGCTCGCCACGACTTCATGAATATCACATTATGAAGTCATAGTCGTGTCAAGGCTCTGGGTCTTCAGTCTGTTGCCATGCCCGACATCGATGTCTTGAGTCTGTTGCTATACACGTCCTCAGTGTCTGGAGTCTGTTTTCGTGCCCGTCCTCAGTGTCTCGAGTCTGTTGCCATGCACGTCCTTAGTGTCTCGAGTCTGTTGCCATGCACGTCCTCAGTGTCTCGAGTCTGTTGCCATGCACGTCCTCAGTGTCTCGAGTCTGTTGCCATGCACGTCCTCAGTGTCTCGAGTCTGTTGCCATGCACGTCCTCAGTGTCTCGAGTCTGTTGCCATGTACGTCCTCAGTGTCTCGAGTCTGTTGCCATGCACGTCCTCAGTGTCTCGAGTCTGTTGCCATGCACGTTCTCAGTTTAACTTCTCAGTGGTCGTCATAACTAAGCTACATTCACATTTTGCGAAACAAATATAATTGAAACTTCTGCTATGCAACAAAATATAGAATCATTGTAATTTACGAAAGTTTAGTTTTGCTGATGATCATCTCCGTCACTTGTAACGAATGTGGCATAAGTAGGGTAACTCTGCCCGTCAAAATTTCTCAGAAAACTAAGATTTAATAATTTGAGGTTGATCTATATACACCTGTGGGTGAAGAAAGGGGAATTACAGTATATTGGGTAGGTATTTTTCAGGCATTGTCACGACTTGCAATTATAAAAGAAATGTATTACACATGTGTAGTTTTGGTTGCTAGTTTCAATTAATGAGCTAAACTTATATTACCATAAATCAGACACATAAAGTTCAAGTAAATGGTTGGATATCGTTCTTAGAAGATTTTTCTATTATATATTCCTTGTCATAATAGTTGATGACGCGTTTAAATAAAATAAACGGTTTTGAAGTGTTTAATCTTTTTTCTTTGGAAAATGACTCAATGTTTCTCATTTTACACGATGATTTTCGGCATAGCCAGGCTGTAATGTAATATTTAAGTCTCTAATCTGCATTTACCTTTGCGCTGAATTCAGTGCATTCAGGACGTCAGCTCATTCAGGACGTCAACGCATTCAGGACGTCAACGCATTCAGGACATCAGCGCATTCAGGACATCAGCGCATTCAGGACATCAGCGCATTCAGGACATCAGCGCATTCAGGACGTCAGTGCATTCAGGACGTCAGCGGCGTAGCTGAAGCTCTCTATTGCTAACTGTGTGTGCACGCGACGGTTCCAAAATCCTTCAAGAAAATCTGTGAAACTTTCTGACCCTGCATTTGTTTAGCATAAGTACGTGAGAAAATGTCTGTTCCATAAAAAACCTTAGCGCACAGTAATTAAAATGATCTCGATTCTATCGAGAGTTATTGTTTTCATTAACAGACCTTCGAGAGATAAACGCACCTGTTACTATCCGTTACATCACGCTTCAGTTGTATTGCCTTCAGTTGCAAAACGTTTCAGTTACAAAAGGAATTCATGACACATGGTAAAGATGAGGGAATTTACATCAAATTTGTAATACGTCGAAGCCGAAGCACTTTGCTGAAGCACAAATTAATAAAATTTGTTATGTCTGATGACGGGCTGTTCGTTTCTATGAGTGCATTTCAAGAGCGCATTCAAGTCGTGCGACTATACTCTCTTATGTCTGCAATGTAGTTGTGTTGATGTCATTTTAGTGATCCTCTTGTTCGTAACACTTGAGCTTCAAGTTGAACCTATTGGATTAGTTTTATTTTTTGTTTAAGCTCAAAAATTGGTTTAAGAGGATCACAACTTTTATATACGTTCTTCCGGTATATTTTTTTCGAGACACATTAGAATGCTTTAACTTTGTTCCAGACCAACTAAATTGATAAAACAACCTACTTTAAAACTAAATTGATAAAATTACCTACTTTAAAACATTTTCCTACGTAATATACAATACGTTCTTTCAGCTCACTCAAAGTTCAAGCAAATTATTTAACTTAATCGTAGTTTGAAAATAACTTTCTATGAAGTTATCACGTTCTATCATACGTTTCAATATATTCCAAGTTCCTTCATGATACAGCGCAAAAAGCAAGAACTTAATGAAACAATCATATCTTAAGTAATCAAACTTTAAAAATTGCTTCTAGGCATATATTATGCTTTTCAATCAACGAGCGTTGTAAAATTTTGATCTAGGTAGGCTCCCAATCATCCATATCACTTGCCACTGAATATGTTCATGCTTCGGTCGCAATTTCACTCTTTTCCAATCCCACAAATCCAGTTGGCTTTGAATGTCTACGTCTTCATAGTTCCCAGCATGGTTCCAAATTTAGAGTGTTTTTAAAGTTAATTATAACCTGATTACAAATTACACGTGTGCCACTCATTAGCTAAATTTACTTCAAGGCTTCTAATTCCCACCTAAATCGTCGACTTCCAGCAATGTACGCAGCTTAATATCGTATTATTATTACATTCCTGGTTTAACTACTGCGACCTCGCTCAAAATCGTACAAATTTCTAAGCTCGTTCCCTTGATGAACATCGTACGCTAGTTGGTACGAAATAAACAGCGCTATGCGCTAACGCATTCATTTCCTTGGTTGGAGATGCACGCTAGAGGAGCGTGGTGGGTCGACGGTAGAATAGAATAGAATAGAATATATCATAGCATCAGGAGAGAGCTGGTCGCTTCAATCTATTGTTGCTAAGCAAGTCTCAGGTCGAGAAATGGCAGCTCACAGGAAGCTTCTCAGAAGCTCGCTGCAAATGGCGGCAAATGGTGCGCACTTTGAAAAGTAAACCCTCCAGAGCAATAAAAATTTAAAAAAGAAGACTATTTATAGTTCAAAAATTTTTAGCGGTGAATTAAAATTGATTTTCGAGTCCTTACGAAATAATGTAGAATTACCTCTCATTTCTAAATGGGAGTAACTTTTTGCACTTTATAGAACCACATTATTGTTCCTTAATTCAAAATAGATGGCTAGTGCCTATAGCAGCATTCATCAATTGGACGCACGAGGTCCCCCATCGGACGAAGGATTTCTACCATTAAAAAGGTCGAGAAACACTGGCCTGGAGTATGCGTGCGAGCCAAGTTATTTCCAAAAAGAATTAATTTATTACCTGATTTTGTTAATCAGTGTAATAATCCTAATTTCCTGTCAGCACTTGAATTGGGCACTGAATTTCATCACATTAGACTAAATGAACTCGCATGACGACTAACACGCATGAGCTTAAGAATAATTGCCGCCATTCCAGTTCAGCGATGCGAGGCTGCATTGAAAAATTGCTGTAGAAGCTGGTCTGTTCAAATCAACATTTGTGCAAAACGTTGCTCAAGTCCTGCCTCAAAAAGATAAAATGCTCGTGTCCTTTTCAGTGAAGGGAAAAGGTAAGAGCAAAGTGATACATCTTGGAATTATTTTACCAGGAGAGTGAAAACCAGGGTTTTTATTTATTTAAAGGAATTGTGGAAGATTTGTCTCGACGCTCAACACGTGCTGCTTTTAAACAGAAGTGTCTGTTTCGCAGAATGTGAATTTCGTTGAAATAGTGTTTGAAAAGGGATTAATTAGTTGTTTCGCTTCTGTGAAAGATATGGCGTAAAAATTTTGCTCATTTTTGAACCATGACTCAGTATTTTTCAATCTTCATTGTTTAATACAGTTCACCGACTCTTCATTTACAAAGCTCGGTTTAAGCTACTGAGTAATACTATAGTAGTTTTTTTAATTGTATGTAGACGTCTCATTGTCAGTGGGAGAACATGGCTGAAAAGAACAGCTGATAGTCCTTGACTCTTGCAAAGAGGGATTCGTAAATAAATTTCTTTAGCACTTTTTTTTTAAATGTGGCAACAGGAAAGAGCCGAGGGTTCGTTTTTGGGTGCCTACCCAAGTAACAACTAACGTGTCGGGATGTAGAACTGAGCTTCCTTGCGCACTACATTGCTGTCACTTTCATGAACATTATTATTATTATACTGCTAGTTTAACCACCGCAGCCACAAAAAAGCGATCTCAGCAGTGGCACCCAGTATCAACTTTCATGAGCATCTTACAAGATACTAGATAGCTATGATTATTTGGTCATGACCTACTCTCTATCTAAATTATGATTATTTGGTCATGACCTACTCTCTATCTAAATTATGATTATTTGGTCATGACCTACTCTCTACCTGAATTATGATTATTTGGTCATGACCTACTCTTTACCTGAATTATGATTATTTGGTCATGACCTACTCTCTACCTGAATTATGATTTGGTCATGACCTACTCTCTACCTGAATTATTATTTGGTCATGACCTACTCTCTACCTGAATTATGATTATTTGGTCATGACCTACTCTCTACCTGAATTATGATTATTTGGTCATGCCCTACTCTCTATCTGAATTATTATTTGGTCATGACCTACTCTCTACCTGAATTATGATTATTTGGTCATGACCTACTCTCTACCTGAATTATGATTATTTGGTCATGACCTACTCTCTACCTGAATTATCATACCGGAAAAATAGAAAAACGGATGGTTAAGGAACTCTAAGAATTTCTTCATTTAAGCTTGTGATTCTCTAAGAAAAGAATATATTATTCATGATCTTCAGCCATCAATAAATTTGTTTGGCAAAAGATGTTATGTAATTATTTTTTGTTTCTCTCTTAATTTCCATAAATTATTATGTGCTACTGATTGAAGTGGCACCTAAGATCTACAATTAGATTCTGTTACATCTGGAGCAGATGTGAGACTTTGAAGCTGTGAAAATAGCCCTAAAACCTTGTCTGAAATTTAAATGAGCTCGTTCAGGCAATAGCACTTGGTTCCAGTCAGGCACTGCCCTGGAATTTAATCCTGGCTCGTCACCGGGCTTCGATCTTCAGGTCTCTCCTGGCGTGAAGAGGTCGGCGCTGTGAACATGTCACGTGAGGGTGGGGGTCCAAATGACCATCAACTAACCCCTGAAATACCGTGGACTCATATTTAATGTTGCACGATGACGCAGATTGCTTTGCGAGAAACACTTCCAGCGGGACACTGATTGTATTTGTTCCCAGTGTATCCTTGGAAATTAGTTGTCACTCCTTGAAGGATTGGAAATATCTCCTGAGGGATTGTCACTGCTTGAGGGATTGTCACTCCTTGAGGGATTGGAATAATCCCGAGATTTCCTGTGCTCTGCGTGAATGAAGTATTTCCTAACACAGTTTCAAACAGGGTTGTGGCTTCTCAGATCTTCAAAACAAACATCACTGATCTCGGTGATCCAGGGTTCTGGTTTTGTGGTTAGCCGTAATTGACAGCGCTACTGATGAGTTTTGATGTTAGGCTTGACATAAAGTACTCTCGTTACTGATGTTCCTTCACTGCTGACGCTCTCCTGCTGCTGACGCTCTCAGGCTGCTGACGCTCTCAGCCTGCTGACGCTCTCAGGCTACTGACGTCCTCCTGCTGCTGACACTCTCCTGCTGCTGACGTCCTCCTGCTGCTGACG
>VCRD01002584.1:13384-37203 GCA_006783055.1 Trinorchestia longiramus
CTGCTGCTGACGTCCTCCTGCTGCTGACGTCCTCCTGCTGCTGACGTCCTCCTGCTGCAGACGTCCTCCTGCTGCTGACGTCCTCCTGCTGCTGACACTCTCCTGTTGCTGACACTCTCCTGTTGCTGACACTCTCCTGGACTGATGTTAGTGCTTGTCGAGTCATTCATTTGGCGGTGGGAGCTGCAGCAAGACTGGCGAGTGAGACGGACACAGCGTCGAATACAAAACAGACTCCAGTTGCAGCTACACGTCGTTGTCAACTGCTGCATGGACGCTTGAGGCAAGAGTTCTGAGAGTTGGCTGGAAAAACTATTGATTTTTTGTAATGGATGCTTCTAATTTTAACAGCACTGTACATCATATTACCGCTCTATAAAGCGGTAGTGCGTCCCCATCTATTAGAACATGCAGTGCAACTGTGGTCTCCTAACCCACGAAGAGATACTGAGAAAAAATTGAAGAAATTCAGCATATAACGGAAGATGATTCCTGAACTCTGCAATCTCAGCTACGAATGATGTCTTCAGCAGCTTGAGCTCATCTGCCTAGAACAAAGAAGACTGTGAAGACGCTGCATCGAGACCTGTAAATATCTCAAAGGCTTTAATGATGTCACCCTGGAAGGGTTTGTCGACAGGACGATAACGTGCGAATCAGAAATAATGACTATTAGTTAATGATAAGAACCTCCATGACATTGTGAGCTCTAAATGTTTTTTCAGTTAAAATTGCCAGAACCTGGAACCAGCTACCCGAAAAACTCGTTTCTCTTTTACTCGGAATGCATTAAAAAATTATTTCATATAATATTGGATAAAGAACTCTCTAGTTCTATAAAGAACTGATTTCATATCTTTCTAAACTTCTGGGGCCTGCGTAAGATTGCTCTGCGTTTGTGCGACTGAAATGTTTGTGTGTGATTCAAGTGTATGTTAGTGATTGATGACTTTACGTTAGACCGCATAGGATTCGGGCAGCAACCCAACAATAGACCAAACGGCTGCTTTCTGTTGCCATATTTTATTCAATTTTATCCTAGTCTATTTCGATGCTGTGAATTAAACTAGGAACATAATAATCTATGCTGTAAGTATCGTGACCAGCATAAATCATATAATCTAGCATTGTGCTCGTTGTTTTTTCGTAGTAAATGGAACTCAAATGTTTTGTTTGTCTTCCATTGTCCGGTTTTCATCCTGTGTTGTGTTGGAAAAATGTTCCTTGAAAATATACAGAAAAAGTGTGCAAATTAGATGCACGTTTCAGTGTAGAAATTTATACTACTTCTTGCTCGCAATAAAGAAAATTCCAAATGTAACTCTGCATCATCAAAAATTAGCAAAAAAGCTTTCAGTTGAGCTTGGTAATGTTGTGCTTTACCCCAATTGCTGGAGACACTCAGGAACGCACCTGTGGCCGAGCTCAGGACGTGACTCTGGAATCAAAACACTCAGTAGGAGAAACAATAGAATCGGCAGGAGAATAGAACGAATCAGCAGAGAATAAAGAGAATCAGCATGAGAATGAAGACAATCAGGAGGAGAATAAAGAGACTCAGCAGGAGAAACAAGAGATTCAGCAGGAGAATAAAGATAATCAAGATATTCAAGTGAATCAAGAGAATACAGAGAATACAGAGAATCAAGAGAATCAAGAGAATCAGCAGGTGACGCACAGCAGCCTCGTTATGGGAAGCCCGAGTGCTTCCACCCATCAGGTGTCCGGACTGATTTGTTGCTTCTAGCTAATGGAGTTACCTGCAGAACATTTGGCCTCGTGGTGTCTATCTTTAACTCATTATTATCAAGAATAATTCATTAAAAATTTGAAGCATGTTTTAGTGAGGTTTGTTATCTAAAATTCTGTGAATATACGTTTCGTAAAGGGAAAAATATATATACGCTGATCCCACATTGTGTACACTGTGAGTTTTGTTGGTCAGATTTCAGTTCGAGTATGCGTGCATTACTTCAGTTCGAGTAACGCTGTAGTGTGGAGGGGAATGAAGATTAACTGGGACCGGCATGCTGTACACTCCACTCGTACTATGTGCACAAACCTAAGTACTGAGATGCACAATGTGTACAACTTACGTATGATTGAGGAAAAATCGCTCGTTTATGGGCAGTATGTTTTTGACACGGAAATAAATTCTGTAGTACTCATTTACTAGGTCAGCACTAAATGAATGTTGGAAAATATTTGAGACATGCGTTCAAACAATCTTTCAGTTTAATTATCCTTGTTAAATATTTATTTTCACTATCGAGCTAAAACTTGTTCCTAGCGACGTATCCTATTTATCACTTTCTTCACACATTTAACGTAATATGTTCTGAATTTTTTTCTCAGAATTATTACTGGTGATGAGCTAAATTGTAAATTGGTGCAGCTTAAATGATTTTAGATGCGTCTCTTCAGTCAAATTTATATCTAATTCACGACTTCAATATCGTATGAATAATCTTATTTGTTGACCCTTATCAAGAGTGACTATTCATTTGTTCAATAATTTTTTCACAATTATTTTCACACTACATTTCATGATACATACTTATTAGCATCAGTTTTCCAAGAAATTGACAGTTCGACTGAAACGTTGGGCATCATAAAAATTTTAAGTATGAACTAAAAATATGAATTAAATAGTAACGAAAATTTAGTTTTACGACCAATATTTCTTGATGAAACACAGTGAGATCAAGCCCGCTGATAAAACACGAGAACGAGTAGGTTGATGCTTATTTAAAATTTATTTTTATTTAATAATTTTAACATAACGAGAACAAGTAGGTTGATGAAACATAAGTAGGTTGATGAAACACAGTGAAAACAAACAGATTGATGAAACACAACGAGAACAAACAGGTGATGAAACAAAACTAGGACAAGTAGGTTGATGGACTTGAGAGGCACTCGAAAAAGGATTCATTACTGCCCATTCCTACCAAGAAAATTGTTTGCTTCGGTAGTTTCTGATTATTTTTTATTCTGCCATTGCGCTACTAATAAACGATATGAAAATGGATAGGTCACTTGTAGTTTGATTTGCATTCACTATATTTCCATTCAATTTTTCATTTCTAAATTTCTTTTTTTTGCACGTTTCTTTTTCGAAAAATGGCTCGAATCTTATTGTACTTTCTACTGCATGGATCACTATTGCATTATCTATTTGTGCACTGCTTTCATAAAATTTATTTCGAAGAGCATCTTTTCATCTTCATGGCCCTTCAAATATTGAACTCAATTCACGAGCAGCGGCCCTGAATGTGTTTTATGTGAGGAGGCTGCCCAGAATGTGCTCATTTTCAGGCAATGGTTTCTGCTCTAACCGAGATTCGCTTTATTCCCCAAGCATCTCAATTGTGAAAGATGGACGTCTTAGTGGGCCTGGTTTGGTTCTTTCATCTTCACAGTTCAGAGACCGGAATGTATTGTGCTCTCTTTTTTCAAATCATTTACTTTTGATATTTCGGCAAATATATCGCTGAAGTGCCAGTACTCGAGTATTCTGCTTCTTTTATACCACGGTGCTTTATGGGATTGCTAAGCATATTGACCAGGCATCACACGGCATGCAGTGATCCACATTTTCAACCATTCACATCACAAGTGTGAGTGGTAGATCATCAATTATCGTACTGTAGCAATTAAAAGTTCTACAGATCTAAGTAAGGCTCCTGAGCTGCCTTAGAGAGGAACGTTTTCTGATGTTTGCGATCCTACATGCCAGAAATCAAGTGTTTCTTTGAGGTGTTCTTGCTCACCCTTGCACCTTGAATTAGCTGCGTTTGTGCTTAAAATCCGCTGTAGAATGACCTCGTGTTTTTAGGTAAATTTTTTACTCTTTTCGTCTGGTACATGGACAACAAATTGCCTCGCAATTGTTGGATTTTCCATGCGTCTATTTAATTTCAAAAAATTATCATGTGTTTGAGATGCTCACAGCCATCGTAGAAACACTGTAAACATTTACGGAGTTAAATGTTAATACACTCCAATTTAAACTTACCCTTAAGTTCAACCATCGTCTGGACGGAGCAACTGGGGTTTAAAGGAAACTCGTGTTCTTTCGTCTTGGTCTACAGACGCTCTTGCTGCCTGACTGAGTGGCGCTGTTCATCCACGAGTTGTGGGTTCCGTCTCGTCACGCTGGGGCGCTGTTGCGACGCTTGGGATGTATGTAGTTTGCAGCCTTGTAACGGTTCTGTGTTATACTTGGTGTAGAACGTTTTAATCCCTTCACTAATTATTATTTTGGGAGAAAAGTTTAACCAATTTGTTGTTAGTATAGTTATAGTAAGTTTCGTGCTGAATTCGTATATAACCTGCATTTCCATTTTTTCATATGGTTGGACTCATACAAAAAAATACCCTTTTCGACAGGGATACGGATACGCGTCTATGTTCGAAAAAAATATATGTGGCGAAAACGTGTATTCATACACGTGTCTGCCGGGTAAGGAATCAAGAATATATGTGTAACATTATTAACAGTTAATCATTTATTTCCAATTGCCATGAAGGTTACATTTCAAATTGTTGCATCTCCTAATGTTGTAGAGTTGCATATCGAGCATTTGTAGGTATATTCTTATCCTTAATGGTTCAATGTACACATTTTCTCCGAAGAGTCTCTTCTTTCTCCCGAAATTTTCTTGCACAATATTTCACGGCAATAAAGTTCTGGATGAAAATCCTCATTTCATGGTCAATATCGCGACCTGCCATTTGCGAGAATTATGGTCTGAATGACATGATCTGAAATAGTAGGACCGAGAACGTTCTAAAGAATTCTGGTAATCCAAGAGAAATCTCGAGAGGAGTAAATTCTGCAGTGTTGAGTTGGAACTCGTAGACAATATATGAGGAGAGTCGATATTTAAAAACTAAAATTTGTAGTAAAAATGTTTATATTTAAATTGAGCCATGGCTGGATAGATCGAGTGCGAGGAGGAGTAGGTGAGAATGTGTCTTGTAGATTACAAGAACGTGTAACAGATAAGAATGATAAAATCACCAGGGTTCTTGAATTGGTGATGTTGTGTTGAAAAATAGGTCTGCACGGGTCCATTAAGAAGTTGGTGTATGAGCAGGAAGAAGTGCCATTACAACTGGATAAACCAGTAGGAGTTTTCGAGCCATCTCAGCGTATCATCATTGCAGTAGCTAACACAATGGGCTGCTAGAATAGTTTGCGATATTTTATGTAGTAATTCGTTAAAATTCGATACTTTGTAAAGTATTGAATACTGGATACTAGTCAGTTATCAACCAACAGATACAGGGTACCCACCAGTTATGCTTGAGAGTAAAAAGGCATGAAATTCTCTGTAGCGATATTCTCAATATAGAACACAGAAAATTCACTCGGAAGGAGAAACTACATCTGCAAAAGTTTAGTTTGTACTCTTGTTTTGAACTGCGCTTTATTCTTCGTGGAAATATTTAAGGTTTAGAGACGTTTACTTATTGCGATGCTCAGAAATAGCAAGAATTCAAAGAAATTTCAAATATGGAGGGTAAGCACTTTACAAATCTGAGCTCTTGTTTTGAAGTTAGCGAAGCTCTACCGTCACTCTGCTTTGATGTTTTTCTATGTTAGTGAATGCTTACTGTCACTGGTAGGCATTTTGCGTATTGCGAACCTCATTCTCCGATTTTTCTCCAACAATTCTTCAACTGTTTAAGTGAGAGTACTGGTCTGTAAGCGTGTGCATAAAAAGTCACTCTTTGCACCACGAGAAAAACTTGACTTGATTGTTGAGCTCAAATGCCTCATCAGTCAGGCAATGCTTTATTAGATTCTCTGCCGGAGTTATTCTATTGCCTCTCCGAAATTCCACACTATGGCTGAGTAGAATTTTTTATTTTCAAATTCGTATTATTGAAAATTCTCACTTGTCTTTTAATTCGAATGTTTGCAATTTCTGGCAGAGAGAACAGATTTTAGCTCAATGTGTGCTCATAATCTCATGTGCTAATGTTATCAAATGGATTGTTAAATCAGACGTGAAACCTCAGTACTTTCGATGTACAGCGTGTTTAAGAAAAATGTTTCGGATTTTAAATGACCATAACTTGTGAGCTATTGTAGGTAGAATAATGAAACAGAACCATCTAAAAGAGACAATTCTAAAGCTTTGTCCAATTCAAAATTAGCATTAATAATGTCCACCATCGTACTCATTGCATTTCTTAATGCGACGAATTAAATAATACGAAACAACATCTGATTTAATGACATACTCGTATACAGAAGCTTTAATTTTCCCAACGGTCTCTTTTAACTCAGGCGTTGAAGAAGATTTCGCTGTGAAAACAGTTTTTATTCAACAAAACCCAAGTAAAATACTCTAAACAGGGCAGTTCTGAGAATCAAGGAGGCCATAGGAAATTTGAACGATGCGATATTAATTTCTTTTGGAATTGATTCTGAAACCAATTCATCGATTTATTAGAGGTGTGTGCTGCCCATCCATATGGTGCACGACCAAATGTCAGAATAATATAATTTAATAAATTAGAATAGAATATGACAATAGGAACGATCCGTTTGGTCCATTGTCATCCAAGTCCCATGCTGTTTACAGTAAAGACATCAATCATACGCATGCATCTCAATCACGTACAATATTTCAGGCTCCTGCACACACCTTAATCACGTACTGGCATTTCAATCACGAGCATGTGCTGTTATCATACACAGGCCCTAGGAGTTAAAAAGGGCATAGAACCGTATTCTACACTACTGGGGGATTCTTTATCCAATATATGTGGAGAAGATACTTAAATATCTTTACAGCGCCAAAACGATGTTTTCTCGCTGCTGGTTTCCGGTTCCGGCAAGTTTAACTGAAGAGAAGTTTAGTGCTTAGGGTGTCTCCAATGTTTTATTATTAGTTTTTGGCGGTTATTTTCGCTTCGCACATAATCGTCTTTGTCGAAAAGCCCTCCTAGGTTGATATCGTTAAAGCCGTTGAGACACTCATAGATTTTGATAGTTATTACAGCCTTCTTTGATCTAGGGGGATAAGTCCGAGATGCTGAAGACGCATTCAGTTGGTGAGATTGCGTTTATGAATCCCTTTTGTTGCTTAACGCTGAATTTTCCACATTTTATTAATGTCCTTTCGTCGGCTAAGAGACTCCATTTGCACTGCTTGCTCTAGATGTGGCTGGACTACCGCTTTACGGAGCGGTAATATAGTTTTTACCTTGTATTCAAATTTTATTGCAAAGAAACCAAAGGTTCTTCTCACATTTTTAAGGTTTTTTATTGTGAGAATTTGAAGATATGTTCCACATGAAATTGGACAAGGCTCTTCTATTTCAGGAAATTAAAAAGACATGATCTATTTATTTTGTGTTAACTCAGTCTGCACCAAGCATTTACTTTTCGTAAATGTTTTGAATTCTCAGCAAAATGTATCGGTTTTTCAGTGAGACAATTTCTAAAATTTTGGTTTATTCTTAATTCAGGGGATTTGGTTTCATCCTTCAACCTCCAACAGTTAGTGAGTTATGACCATTCAAAATCTGAAACATTTTTTGAATATTCTTTAACTTTTTTTTACATTCATCGATATTTTAATATTGATAATTCTGTCGGTATATATTCATTTTACAGTTTTAATTTTATAATGAATTTCTGTCAAGTGTAACTTCCAATTTCATTAAGGATAATGAAATTTATAATCAAATCACAAAAATAATTTAGACACCCAATGATAATCATCACACGACACTGAACCACAAGCCGGCAAATTAGAAATCTGGATTTGAAGTTTCACCTTGATGTGCATATTTAATTTTGAGATTTTGCATTAGTTTTTTAAACCCGACTAATGACATGCGTTGGATGGGAACTTTTGTGGAATAATTTCATTTGCATCAGTTTTGCGCACTATTTCATCCTTTGCATCAGTGATTCAACCTGATAGCTCGCTCCTATATTACTTACCACAAAATATTCACCCTGTAAGGGTTTCATAATCAGGTATTAACTAAAACAATGTTACTGTATATCTTTACTTAATTTTTTTATTGAAAATGCACTGTTTTTCTTCTGCTTTTTGCCTAGATTTTCTGGTTATTTTCGTGTATGCGAAGTGAGGCTTGCTACAGTTGCATCGGTCTGGGCACCACACCACTGGCTCGAGCTGCCGCTCTCAAAAGCATGCGAGCGTTGCGCAAAACTGCAGTCCACGTTTTCCAACTGCTTGCTTTCCTCTTGCCTCTACTTTTAAAATCATAGAAATTCTGGAGATCTTAAGACTCAGAATGAAAACCTTTTATATATTTGAGCGAATTTTAGTGTCCTGATAATGCGTTGGCTTTGAACCGGTCATGATTTTCTTTTGGTCAAGAATATCTCCAGGTCATTTAGAAGCGAGGCGAGGTTTCAACGAAGATATTTTTTTAAGCGAGACCTGTTTTATTGAAGAAATACCCGGGTGATTGCTGTCCTCCTGTCGTTTCTCTATCATGACTTCAAACCCTCCAAAATTATTTTTTATCTACAATGTCGACTCGGTAATTTCTCAAAGTTGGTAAGTAAAATCTACTGAGATTGACTTTAGTGAACATACATTTTGTAGCTTTTTTATCATTCGGGCAAGAAATTAATGGTTGTGAACAGAGGATGTCTGTTGAATTCAGGCCACTGAATTTCAGTCGTCTCAACACATCACTTTGCTTGTTAAGCATAAATTCAATGCTGGTCTTCAATGTAGGGTATAAATAAATTAGATTCTTATTCAACTCTTTTGATATTTGGGTACACGTAAAAATAGTTTTAGAATTATTTGGTGTTACTGAGTGTTGTTACCACTTGTTCAAGAAAATATCTACAGAGTATTAACGCTTTCAGTTACGTTCATTGCATTAAGAAATGCACAAAAGTTAATTTTGTAACCGTAAATTTTTGAACACTTTCTATTTCTGACTCTTTATGCGACAGCTCATTGAAAAAGCAAATCGGCCGCGGTACACAAGTAGAAGTTTTGAAGTGAGCATTTTTATGCAAAGTTTAGTGACCTGTTCTAAGATGTTGAGGCCATAATCCGAAGTGAGCCTGTGTTGGCCTGGGTATGAGTGCAGTACGCTGCTCTCCCTGCACTGGCACTAATGGACTTGTTTACAGGAGAAAAACTAGTGCAAACTTTCACGTCAGCATGACCAAATCTATTTTCTGGAAAATAACGACCAGAGTTCGGGCTAGGGACAGTTTCAGTTTTTTATGAAGTCGGTTGTGTACTAACTTGATGAGGGTTAAGCGTTGATCGCTGACAAATACGAAAAAGCTTTGAAGATTGAGCGAGCCGAAAGTTAGACCAGACTAACAAACTCATGTTAACGTTCATTGCTACAAGAACTGACCTTTTGAAATGTTTAGAAATTCTTACTGCGGAAATACTGCTGTGAGCTTCAGTTTGGCTGCTAAAATATCTGACTTATTCTGTATACATTTATGATTTCCGAAAACATACTGTTCTTTATTTTGGGGATTTTGGTTCTCTGTAAAAGGATGTCAACGAAAGATATCCAGCTGCTTTACCAGTAATATTATACGTAGAATTGAGGCAACGTTTACTGAACGTAATGCTCTCAATTTTTGCGTTATGAAGCTTGTCTATTGTTGAATCTCTCTTATGGGTCTTAGAACCCCAACTCAGAGCCTATTACGTTGGGCGGAACGTAACGGAATTATCCGTCTTTGGCATGCCTTAGAAGAACTATGAATTCACAAGAAAAGCATATAATCGAAACAATGAAATGTTACAATTTACATTTGAATAAATAATAGTGTTCTATGAAACAAGACGGCTATTGTACGCTTTGCTGTACGATAATCTTAAAGGGATTTCTGAATAAAATGATTTGTTCAATACGTTAATCTGAGCAGAGTTCCTATGCAAGACATCGATACTGTGACATGCAAACATTATTTCAATAAACATTGTATCTCTCGTGTGTCGTATGTTCTATTAGACAAATCATAATTGTGTTTCTATCCTAACTTCTATGAAATTTGAAAAAGCTGAGTAATCTCTATGAAATGTCAATGAAATCAATCAATATCAATGCTTTAGTATTAGAGTATTTTAAGAGCGTTGAATAAAAATATCATGAAAGATCAGAGGTGTCTATTCATGTAACAATTTTATGATGTCTCTTCGAACAAATAAACCTTGCAGTGCTTGGTGGCTCTTCCATATAAGTAAAAGTCTATGAATTGATATAAAATCTATGTACTTAATTATCCATTAGAACATTGTATCAGAGATCTTGGTGATGTGCAGTTAAACGTAGCAGTACACTTGCACATTCTCTATTATTTAGGTGTAGGCAGCCTTATCGTCTGAAGAATAGGACAAAGATCTAAGATATTGTAAGTATTTAGTAATGAATTTATTGCTCACTTGAATGCTACAGTGTACAGTACAAGTTTTTTTAACCGGCACCCATGGAACCTTCGCAGTTGCTGATTAATAAAAAATGCCGTTATTTCAGGCGATCCCTTAAAAAGCCTTAAACCCTTATTTAAACCTCCTCTTATATCACCCAAGTAACCACAAACAATTCATAGACACGCTAGACATAAAAGGAAAACAACATCAATTGCAAGCGCCGGTTAAAAGGAATTCTACTGTATGCCAAAATTGTTACCATCCAAGCAAGTGGTGGAGAAGTTTTATTGGAGTAAAGGCCGCATTAACAACATCCACTCCTCAAAAAGGCCTCAAAAAATAGATTTGTATGGTTTTATATTACATATTTTACAGCTATTGTGACAATTACATTCTATAATATTTTGTGGTAAGTAATATAGGAGCGAGCTATAAGGTTGAATCACTGAAGCAAAGGATGAAATAGTGCGCAAAACTGATGCAAATGAATTTATTCCACAAAAGTTCCCATCCAACGCATGTCATTAGTCGGGTTTAAAAAACTAAAGCAAAATCTCAAAATTAAATATGCACATCAAGGTGAAACTTCAAATCCAGATTTCTAATTTGCCGGCTTGTGGTTCAGTGTCGTGTGAGGATTATCATCGGGTGTCTAAATTATTTTTGTGATTTGATTATAAATTTCATTATCCCTAATGAAATTGGAAGTTACACTTGACAGAAATGGATTATAAAATGAAAAATGTAAAATGAATATATACAGACAGAATTATCATATTAAAATATCGATGGATGTAAAATAAAGTTGAAGAATATTCAAAAAATGTTTCATATTTTGAATGGTCATAACTCACTAACTGTTGGAGGTTGAAGGATGAAACCAAATCCCCTGAATTAAGAATAAACCAAAATTTTAGGAATTGTCTCACTGAAAAACCGATACATTATGCTGAGAATTCAAAACTTTTACGAAAAGTAAATGCTTGGTGCACACTGAGTTAATACAAAATTAATGGATCATGTCTTTTTAATTTCCTGAAATAGAAGAGCCTTGTCCAATTTCATGTGGAACATATCTTCAAATTCTCACAAGAAAAAAACGTTAAAAATGTGAGAAGAACCTTCGGTTTCTTTGCAAAAAAATTTGAATACAAGGTAAAAACTATATTACCGCTCCGTAAAGCGGTAGCCAGCCACATCTAGAGCAAGCAGTGCAACTGGGGTCTCTTACCCGACGAAAGGACATTAACACGTTTGCTGCGGTTGCCTAGCTGGTGCAAATCTTTACTTTGTGCACACAGTCAGTAGAAAGTTTTGAAAAAATTACAGAACCTAACCTGAGTGACCCACCGGTGGGTCACATCGCAACAAACGTGTTAATAAAATGTGGAAAATTCAGCGTTAAGCAACAAAAGGGATTCATAAACGCAATCTCACCAACTGAATGCGTCTTCAGCACTTCGGACCTATCCCCCTAGATCAAAGAAGGCTGTAATAACTATCAAAATCTATGAGTGTCTCAACGGCTTTAACGATATCAACCTAGGAGGGCTTTTCGACAAAGACGATTATGTGCGAAGCAAAAATAACCGCCAAAAACTAATAATAAAACATTAGAGACACCCCACGCACTAAACTTCTCTTCAGTTAAACTTGCCGGAACCTGGAACCAGCTGCGAGAAAACATCGTTTTGGCGCTGTAAAGACATTTAAATATCTTCACATATATTGGATAAAGAATCCCCCAGTAGTGTAGAATACGGTTCTATACCCTTTTTAACTCCTAGGGCCTGTGTATGATTACAGCGCATGGTCGTGATCGAAATGCTTGTACGTGATTAAGGTGTGTGCAGGAGCCTGAAATATTGTACGTGATTGAGATGCATGCGTATGATTGATGTCTTTACTGTAAACAGCATGGGACTTGGATGACAATGGACCAAACGGATCGTTCCTATTGTCATATTCTATTCTAATTTATTAAATTATATTATTCTGACATTTGATCGTGCACCATATGGATGGGCAGCACACACCTCTAATAAATTGATGAATTGGTTTCAGAATCAATTCCAAAAGAAATTAATATCGCATCGTTCAAATTTCCTATGGCTTCCTTGATTCTCAGAACTGCCTTCTTTAGATTATTTTACTAGGGTTTTGTTAGATACACCACAGTATATGAGTATTGTATATTTTATTCAGTTGTGTCCTTACGGTAAACGAAATGGCGTCGTAAGTGGGCTAGTCTTTCTGCCGCGGAATACCTCTTTAAACCTAAATTTTTTGATTTCATATCCGTTTGATTTGCCATGCAAATGTTTCTTAACACGTTGACTCCGAAGTGGTACGTATGTGTACCACTTAGGTTAGGTTCTGTTATTATTTTCAGATCCTTCTAGTGACTATGCGTACAAAGTGAAGTTTTACACCAGTCAGGCAATCGGAGGCAACGTGTTAATTTATGCATAGAAAAAGAACTCAAGTTACGAGGTCTTCATTAGTGTTTTTTAAAAGCTCGCCACTATGAAAACGGTGATTTCTCCTACAAGGCACTTATCATGAAACTTTCTCTCTGTTTTTCTCGACTGAAGTTCGTGCCTACCGATGGAGCAAGCACAAAGAATTTTCAATCGTATATTTCTTTCCTTGTCTGAAGGCCCGCAATTCTCGTCTGATAAGAGTAAGGAAAGTTTGCTATGAAACTCAGAGCTTGTGTTGATGTTGGTTACGGACGGGTGGATTTGACCAACACTTCTCTTGCTATCGTATCAGTTGTACTGATTCAGTGGTAGTTCTTGCATCTGTTATTCCATGAAGTGGAGAAAAAATATAGGTTTTACCCATGAGACTGCAAAGAATATAATTGATTAGGTTGTATAAAGTAATTGATATCCAACCGAACGTCCTAATACAGTTCCATTCAAGGAGCTTTTTTCTAATAAGAAAAAATCTGTCTTTTCCTCCATGCATCTTTATCTTCTATAGAAACCATAGTTTTGTCCGTGAATTAATTGATTATACTTCTCATTTTTTAGCTTGTGAAGTTCATCGCCGTAGAGTTCACTGGTGCCTGTCTGTCGTGCAGCCGTACATTGAACCTTTAGCTGGGGCGATGTTATCTTGTTGTGGTTTGTACGATTACCTTCAAAAGGTGCTTCATTATAACAATCGGCTTTTCGGTTTATGGAGTTTTCGAGTGTTTTTTAGCACGTTGACTCTGAAGTGGTACGTATGTGGACCACTTAGGTTAAGTTCTGTAATTTGTTCAGATCCTTCTAGGGACTATGCGTACAAAGTGAAGATTTACACCAGTCAGGAGGCAACGTGTTAAGCAGACGACTTTCTTCGACCAGCATGAAAGGGGTTAATTTTTGTTCAAAGCTAGCAAAGAAACACTCCTACCTTCAATTACCTCATCCTCGCGGTTATATTTTCGTTGTTCAATGATACACCCTGATATTTTACTCCCTATACGCAAAGCTAGTTGTCGGAAGAGAGGTTACATCTCGCTTTCACAGGAGAGGTAGAGAAGGGGGATGTTTGAGACATGACACCAACTCAACTCAGAGCCTCCTTATGCAACAATCATTCCGCCACTAGTGATACTTTTGAGGTCCATCTGTCTCCAACATACGCTGACAAGGACTGACACAATACACACCATGTACCTCCTTGCGAAGCTCATGAACCTTACAAAGTTCCGTGAAGGGCTGAGTCCCTTGGGTGCTGTGAAGAAAAATCATTTTAAGCGCACGCAGGAGGGGTCCATGGTGTGCCATCAAATTACAAACTCTGATAGCACAGGTGATGTGTTTATCTCTTGTATAATTAATAGGAGTAATTTATAATTAATTCTTGTAATTTTTGCTTCTCCTGCAATCAACACTATGCTCGCAACTGTCGACTGCGTAGTTAGTAAAGCAACATGGCGTGGGTGTGTTCCGGCTCTTTATTTAATAAAGTGAACTTTGTACACTAGAAACAGTTCTGCGATTGTGAATGGAATTACGAGTTTTCCATATAGAACTCATGAATAAACTCGTCAGTAAAGATTATCGGGACCTTAGCTAAGAAAAGGGAAATTAAAGGTATGGTGGATCTGCATGTCTTCTATAACGCTGAATTATTCGAACGTTTTGTCCATTAGGTTTATTTGGGATATTGTCGTTTATTTTAGAAGTTGCACTTTATTCCTATAGTACATTAGTACTCGAGGTGTACTAATGCATTAGTACACCTCATGCATTAGTTTGCATGACTCCCAAGGATCTGGTGAAAACTGGACGAGTGCAAAGGCGACATAGCGACTCCAGGAGTGCCATTAAAAAATTTGGAGTCGACAATTGAAGGGTGGAAAGCACTAGTGGACTACTTGCATTTTTTCCCACAGGAGAAAATGCAAGTTGTCCACTAGTGCTGTCCACCCTTCATATAGTAAACTACTGGATCGTAATCGCCTCTGTCTGCGCTGTGTTAGCGACAGCACGGGAGTGGACTACTTGCATTTTTTCCCGTGAAAAATATATGATATTTACCATGGGAAAAAATGCAAGTAGTCCACTAGTGCTTTCCACCCTTCAATTTGTAGCTGTGTTGGGTGAGATAATTTGTCTCCAATGGCGGGCAAAAAAGTGTCCAAGTTCAATTTCCTGGTCTTCTTCCTGGCTCTCCGAGGGCTTCTTGAGTGAAGCAATAAACAGTCTGTACAGCATTGGTACGAAATCCGTCGCGGTCTCTCTGGCTGATTTCTTTCACATTAGAATGAGCAGTATTTTTTGAGCTTTACAAGACTTTTTTTGCGTTTAACGTGGGGCATTGGCCTCATTAAAGCGTTTTTACGAAAAGTACTAAAATAGGGGCTCACGCTTCTTATTTGGTCGAATTTTTCCGTCAGTTTACGGAACGCTGCATATTATGAGGACATAATGAGCTCAAAATCCTGGCCATGTGGGGGTGTCTGGGGGATACTTTGCTCCCTCAGACCCCGCACTTCACATCAAATAACTCATCTTCTGGAAGCGTTCAGTTCAGGATTATTTCTGCTTTTATGCAAGTAGGCGACGCGTTAACTTGTTAAAATTGAACGTGAGGAAGGCTGACTTTTTAGGTAAGTTTTGTTGATCACGATGTCAATTTTCTATTCGTATTTAGCCAGTTAATGGTGAGTAATAATACGAGTAGATTTATGGGTTACCCTAATTTAGCAACCGCAAGCAGCATGTTCAAATTTACGTTATGAATGACTTCGTGTGCACAGTGTTGTTCTCGTGTCTTGTGTCTCCCTATACTTCAGGCAAGAGGCAAAGCACATCTTCTCCAGACTTCCATGTTTGTGTTGTATATGTTTATTCATGTCGTAAGTTGTTCTTTTCCTACTTGTCGCTATTTGAGTTCCGCAACTCGTATTTGAACGAAATCGTGTGAACGTCATCGCGCCGTGCTCAAGACTTATGAATTATGCAGTGTTCAAATAGGGGAAGATGCTGCAGATATCTGTGGAAGTTTAAATAGCTTCTACGCTAGAGGTCGAGCAGTGAGACGGTCGTCGTAGCGTTCAAGCGAATGTTTGTGTCTGTTGTAAAACAGACAATCAGTAGCGATACGAGTCGACAGACTTAGTGTTGCTTGTACAATCTTGCGTTCCGACTTAATCATTTTATCCGTTGGGCCTCTCCTATTTCTTGGCGCAGTTGTTTATGACATTGAAAACAGGGAAAACCATGAAGCAATTACTAATGCGATTAAAATATCAATTTAGTTTTTCTAATTACTAAACTTGATCCTATAGATGCAAATTGAGAGGAAATTACTCATGTGTTGTATCTCTGTTAGGGCCCTGGCTATGTTTAAATAAATAGCCATAATAGTTAAATAGCTTATAATAAAGTAATAATAATTTGATAGTCAGATGTTGCATCAAACATCCAGCTTGAAGAGTCAGGGATGAGAAGAAGGAAAGTTGCAGGATGATAAGTGTAAATCTTAGATAACTGTCCGTGTCTCGGGTGAATACCATTTTATTGAAGTTCAACGCACAAAAAAAGCATGTAGTGACATTAGCAATAATCTGAGTAAATAGAGGCAACTCATCTTCGGCCATACGTCGCCATGGAAAAAAGGGGGTAAGGTACGATACATTTATTGAATAAACCGGAGCTTTTGGGGAAAGTTTCTCAAACTTTGTTCGCGTAATGCAAGAAAGTTTCCCCGAGTATCCACGAGACCGCGGAGCACAGGCAAAATGCTGTGACCTAAATAGTATTGGTATTTGATATATTTCATGGCTCGTATGGTGCTTTATGCATGACCCGATACCACCAATCGTGTAGCGCCTTCAAGGTTTAGCGTTGTGTTGCTGAAGCCGGCAACAGCACTGTGAAAAGGTCAAATTTTGTTAAAATGTTCGTTATAGTCAGGATACCGTGGCGAGGTGTTTTAGGTAAAATGATCAGTTATTTATAAAATACAGGTCGATTTTTCTGAAGCACCTTGTGCAGTATAATTTGGATATAATTGAGAGATGTCTTAAATAACGAAGAAAATCTGAAACATTAATCGTTCAGCTCCCATTAAGCGGGGTTTCTTCACCGATGGTAACAGAAGAGTTCTAAGGACAGAACTTTGAGCTTAGTTCTTCGAACTCATGTCGTCTATATGAAAAAAAATTGAATAATTGATGCATTTTTACATGAAATAGATTTCAACAAATTTAGTTATTTCATTCACTTAAAATATAAAAACATAATTTAACTTAGAATAAAATTTAAAGTACGCCCACGTGGCGATGAAAAATTTACTGCTACGAGTATGATAGAAACTGACGTAATGTTAGGCGCCAGGTTTGACGTTAGAAATATAATAGAGCGCAATCGAAAGACATTTGCTGACACTGGATTCTTGTACTATTGCCTTCTTGTGCTATTTGCCTTCTTGTGCTAGTGCCTTCTTGTGCTAGTGCCTTCTTGTGCTAGTGCCTTCTTGTGCTATTGCCTTCTTGTGCTATTGCCTTCTTGTGCTATTGCCTTCTTGTGCTAGTGCCTTCTTGTGCGAGTGCCTTCTTGTGCTAGTGGCTTCTTGTGCTAGTGGCTTCTTGTGCTAGTGCCTTCAATGATGTTTTAGAGGCTTTCGTGATCTTCGTACTGCGTGGAAACTAAGCGGAAAACAATGTAAGGGAATGGGAAATTTACTATATGTGCGTAAAGGATTCGCCTACGTGTATAATAAAGTTTTTCTGAGGAAAAATGTATGCTTTTCATAACGTTTCACGTTATTTTCCCAATCGATCGATAATACTTGCCAGCAAAATTTTTTAACATATGGATAAGACGAGACTTGTTTTTGATATATTGGAGTCGCTGAATTTGAAAATCACATAACTTTTGCCCAGTTGGCTATAGTTTTTGAAAATGTTGCTGAAATGCGTTGCTCGTGTGTGCGAATCCGTACACAATGATACTAATTGGATAATCGTCTTACTGGTACATGAATATTGAAGTAAAACCACATTTATTATGCTATAGAGGTTATTAATTGGTTATAAAACTGTGTCGAATAAATGTAACACTTTCTATTTAAGTTTTCCGATGTATATGAATAATTAAAAGGTGATATTTACTTACAGCATGCTGATATTTCAAGACTGAACACAGAGGAGCCATGACGTTTTTCAGTAGTGTCCTCATTTAACAAGAAAGATTCAGAAAAGATAAAATTAAAGTATGAATTTCAATGAAATTTCACAAGTAAGTGTAAGTAAGTAAAATATGTCGCTTATGTTAGTCAACATACTGTCTCTCCAGACCAGTCATGCAAGCTGTGTCACTACTTTGCATCGTGTGTTAGAAGCTTCTCTTATGTACATAATTATATGACTTCCTTTTGAGAGTTGTCCAGAGTACAATCACGTACAAGTCTCCAGCAGTAATCAGTCATCATAGGGACATTTCATCGGCCGTGGTGCCACTCCTCCAAAATCTTGATGGAAACGTTCTCCCTGTTCTTTGATTTCATCACCATGGTTTTCCGGGAATCTTTGTAAAGGGCTAAATATAATAAGTAGTAGATTTCAATGCTCATTCTTGTTCCTAGAACTTGATCCTTTTTTTAGCATCACTTTGACTAGTTTCTGGTAGGTACTTGATTTCTTTTTACCCAGGAGGCTTTTCACAATTGCAAAATATAAAAAAACACGCGGCAGGCTCAGTCTCAGTCATATGTGAGACAAAATTTCCATCCTTAATCAACTTTCGAATTTTTGGCCCATGAGAATTTTTGCCTTCAGTTTTTCATCACTTAGACTAGGAAATTGTGAGCAGGTGTAACTGAAGCAGGTGCTATCTCGATTTAACGCTTTCATAAATCGTTTCATTAGGCCCGACTTGAAATGTAGAGGGACAGGATGATTTGATTGCTGTTAATCAGAGATTAAATTGTGACATTTTCTGGCCTACAGCATGCTTTTCACGAATGGGCCAATCTTTTTTTTTTCAGTGCTAATCGTTGGCTCTGCTGTCCCATAGTCAAATGAAACCTGGGTGCTTGGTACAACAACTTTGCTGTCCTAACATAAATTAATTCCTTTTTAAATCTACACAGGTAATAGAATTATGTTCATCATATCCCAGGTTTTGTACTACCATTTGTACACTCGTTTAGTGCTTTTTCAACAGAACTGAACGGACAATTGAAGCAGAAGAGATCTTGCCACCATTGTGCAGCAACACATCCGTCAAACTTCGTTCACAGCTGTCCATGAATACACGCCACTCATCTGGATTCTACTTCAGAAGTTCTTTGATGTTGTTGCAAACGAAGGAACAACAAGATCTTGGAAAGTCATGGATGTTGTTGCAAAACACAAAGTTGTCTTCTTCACTGAAATAACGAGTAAGTTCCTTTTCTCTGTTATGGTACAATCTTATCTTAGCGTAAGAATCAAGAACAACGGGATGGGAAGTCAGAATTTTAGCGTCCTCTTTTGACAAAACTAGATCTTTGACCAAGTCACTTAGCGTCCAAGTGTGAAAATCTTCACTTTTGCAGTCTAAAAGTCTTCCAAACATGAATTAGGAAATACTGCTTCTGCTGTCAGAAGCTTCATCCATTGTTTCTGTAATACTTTTTGTGTCATCATCTGCATCAAGATCAAACAGGAAAGTAAAAACTGGAGCAGGAACGTCACTACAATGTGAGACTAGCCGTATTGCAGATTCTATATAAGGTTAATGCCATGACTTCTTTTTGTAACTGTCTTATTCTGACATGCGCACCATACAGAAGTAGCAATCGTCATGAGTTTTTTTTTTGGCTTTCGCCACACCTCAGGTATCCTAACTTACATTGACTCGACTTTACCTCGAGTCCACGAGCGAATGTTTGCAGTACAATTATTGTAAACTTTGTGAGGAGCCCATGATTTATCTTGATCCCTAAGTTCTGCTTCAAATTAAGCTTGATTTTCTTTTCTGGCGAAGTCTTTGGCATTGAAACGATGCTCTTCTGCCATATTATGTCTTTGCTTCATTAGCTTTGTTCTTGTAGCTTCTTTAAGAAAGGTATTGAAAAATTTATAAATTAAAATATCAAGATTATGACTTCTGCATTCTTTGACCCATGTTTCCGGGTGGGCTGGTCACCTACTAAGGAGGTTGAAGGAAATTGAAGCTCCCAAGTTATTGTAAAGTGAGCCTACGTTAGCCACTGTGCTTTCTGGTCTCAGTCTCACATCAACTAAGCAACAATTGAGCCTTGAACTCAACTCAGCTCCCCGTCGTGATCTGAGCGTCCAATTATAATACATACTTCATGAGGGGACAAGTTCAGCTGTTGGTAAGCAAAGACAAGGAAACAGTTATTACTGTAGCAATATTGTTTCGTGATGCATTTCAGAAACTGGCAAGCTACTTAAGGCAACTTGTAAGCATTGGTTTTGACTAATATTTATGAATTTGCTTCTGTTAGTTATTAAATGATACGGTATTTCGTGACTTATTATTACGGTTGTGAACAGAAAGTATGTTATGACACTAATTGGTGAAATTTGTTTAAAAAGAGTGAATGTCTGTGATACATTTTCCTAATTATATAAATGGTTCTTCCTTGTCTCATTGTCGGATGTTAGCCGTGGCCTGCAACCGTCAGCAGCAGTTAATGTTGCATTAGTTTCTCCTTCTGCTGACTGTCACAGAGCTCAGCCAAGCAAACCTCCAAACCAGGATAACTTTATTCTATCGACTTTTGCCTTTCGCTACGTCTTCTTTAAAAAAGATCCGTGTCTTTACGTCGGAAAAATCTACGTTTGAGAAGAATCTTTCTTTTGGTGTCAGTAAATCTTACATATGAATCAGCGGGGACTTTTAAATCAGAATTACATTCTTCTGCAAGAATAAACGCTGATAGTTGTACGCCCGTCTCATCGTGGCTGAGAACATCAATTATTTTCAGGGAACTCTATTTTATGGGGCGTTTCCAACGCTCACAATTCGATTTTATTGGACACGTACCAAATATCAGTTTCCACCAATTACACTGAAAACGATTGAGCTTTAGCTCCTTGCTCTGAGTATAGAACGAGTGAAATCCTGCAAGATCGAGGATTCTGCTTTAGTAGAAAGTATTCTACGTAGTTTTTAGGTAGTAGCTCACGATTTTAGCACATGGAACGAGTCAGTTCATTGTGCATGATATGTTCAATCACTATCAGCGGTGTTCTATTACCTTGCTGTGGTTCAACATTTTGTGGTGCACTGAAATTTAGAATAGAATGAGGCTATAGGAACGAACCTTCTGGCCCATTCTTGGGTCGGATAATTACTTCGATAATTATTCGGTTGTTTTACCCAAGTCCCATGCCGTATTTCTAGCCGCGTCAACCATATCGGCAGCTGGATTCGAACCCGGGTCTTTCTGCTCGCAAGCAGATTTACTCACCAGTCGACCAAGCTGGTGATACCAGTCGACCAAGCTGGTGATGTGGGGATACTTATTTTACATCGTCACAAGTCCGCCAGGCTCGAGTGCACGATGGCGCCAGGCTCGAGTGTACGATGGAAACTAAATCCTCCGATTTAGGAGGATTTCTTAAAAGGGAATAGACAACCGAAAAGAAAACCGAAAGAATTTGTAGCCACGTTGCTAGACAAAGCGTCGAAAAAAGACTAGACATAACAATTCTTTACTATTATTCTTGGTTTTCTTCCTATGTCCAGGTATGTACTTAGCTCATCCTCACTTAATCCTGTTTTCTGTCTTGTTTTCATATCGGTGATAGTTCACGGTAAAAGTAACTTCGAGTAACGTGCAATTCAACCAAAATCAGTTTGTAGTAAAAGAGGACTCTATTCTTGTATTTCCTCTTTATACAAAAGTACATAAAGTGTTTACACGTACACACAAAAAAATATTTTCTGCATGCAAAATCCAGATCAGATGAACAACATCTAGATTTCGTTTTAACACCAATCACGAAGCAGTAAACAACGAGAGTAGCAGAACAAAGCTCTGCCTTATTTCTATTATCTCCCTCTGAAGGTGTTTGCAGTGCTGACACGATTCACGGGCTCCGGTAATTGGCAATATTTTCTGCTGACTTCGCTCGGTTAACGTCTTGCTGTAATAGATCCAGCATGATAGTAAACGTGATTTACATGACTCGCGTGTTTTGTTTATTGCTCATGGGCCAAGAAAATGAAGAGCTTCCCAAGAGACAGGTTAGGTTTAGGGAAACCCAAAGGCATCATTGAGTTTGTATGAATACGAAAGTTCTTTCAATTAATCGTGCAAAAAGAACATGCTTGTTTCAGAGAAATTTGAGAATGAAAATAGGTTTCGAATAAAAATCTTCAAGCTTCTGCTCGTTTACTTTCGCAGATGCATGTTTAGCATTAACTCATTTCTCATCACAAGACCCAAGATGTTGAAGAAAAAAGGCTTGTCACATGGGCGATGACACAACAGCATCCATTCGTTAGGGCACATCTGCTTGGCTTTATTTGGATACCATAATTGACTTAAAGGTCTTACGCTGCTGTGCTTGTCTCAAGACTCTCATATACCACGGACTTTTGAGCGCTGTTCTTCATATTGTCAAAGGATGTTGTAGATATTGCATCCACTTGCTTGATGAGATTTCAAACTAGCAAGTTTTTGAGCGTTGGTCTCTCCTATCTCGTTTGATTGCAACATTGATTTGGACTTGTTTGTTTACCCCTCAGGCGGAGGATATTTTGGAGCATGTCTCTTACCTTCTCCATCTCGAGGAATATTTTGAACTCTATGTCCACTACAAGATACATAATGAAAACGTGTAGTATTTGGATTTTATTGCTTCTCTCAGAATTATTTGTGATGTTCAGTTTAACGTTTAACTTTGTAGCCATATAAACAAGTATAACTCATTTCATTTAAAGTTAGTTTTATCAGGAATTATGCCCGTGTAAAATCAATTCTTAATTCTAATCAGTTTAACTTTAGTGTAGCTCTTCGATTTCTCTCCTGGTTCTCCTCTGAAGACTTTGGCGGAGTGGTTCAGCCTCCAAGATCATCTATGAGACAGCTTCCAAAGGAAGTACTGTTCGTAAGATTAATGGATGAATTTTGTAACATAAAATTTGTATTTAGTTTCTTGCAAAAGTTACGGATGTCTCCTATTTCCTGCTCGGAAGGAAGCATTTCTTTACCTAGTCGTCGTCGTCGCACTTCATTTTGTTTGCACTGCGAGGCTTCATGTCGCGTCTAAGTGTCATTTATGGCAGCGGACGTCACGGCTCTGCATTCCAGATTTTGGCAATGGAGGTGGCGCTGGTTTAGGTCCATCAGCTAAATTAGTGAATCAATGAACGTTATTTCTTATTTATTTATTTGTTTTTGTTCATTGTTTTTAATGGTCGACTATTCTTACGCGAGATTTTCGTGCAGTTAGAAATATAGGAATTTGTTATTTCCTGCCTCCGTCTGTTTCGATTTTTTATCATTTTCTAAGTAGAAGAGCTTGTATGGAACTCCTTCAATTTGATCCCAAAACAACATATCGTTAGCTGAAAAAATGAGGAGCTTTCTTTCCTGTACTCTTTTAACAATCTCCGCAACTCTCATTGTGGGGGAAATGTCTTTGGGGACTAACTGCATTTTATTACGATTTTGTTCTGGTATATGGAATTTCATAAAAATTAGTTTTTGGGTTCTTGATGGGATAGTTTTAACCCTTTCGGTACCATGATGCAAATATCAGAGCCTTTTTCAACATATTTAACATCAAATTTAAAAAAAAGATGCTTTGTGATGTTTTACGGTCACTGCATTGTCCTGATCAAACTGTAGCTTGCACTGCCCTACCAGCGTTTGCACAGACACACGTGTTGCTCTGCATCTTAATAGGCGAAAAATGACTGCGGCTACCAG
>VCRD01002584.1:44677-84197 GCA_006783055.1 Trinorchestia longiramus
GTGTGATTGGGTTGTCTTCTTCTGAACTTTTGAGTAGACTTTCGTTAAAGCCCTCAAAGTTTGGTATATCAAATTGGTTTTTCTGGTAAAAAGAGTAGTTCCTGTTGGTGGAGGATATTGTTTCCGGCTGAATGATTTCTGATGTCATCATTGGAGCTTCCAAATTCAGTGAGTTTCTTTCCTTCAATAGACCCTCTTCTTCTTCATTTGATGCAATTTGAGATATTGAAGGTGGTCGAGGAGATTCTTGTAAAGGTGGCCAGGCTTCAGCATCTTCTCCCGACGAGGAGACAGAGCCATTGCCCTCCTTATGCCTTCTTTTCGGCATACGAGTCTTGATTTTTCTTCTGCTTTGATTGATCTTTTTTCCTTTTCCTTTTTATTAAAGTCACACTTAGCACACTAGTTTGCAATTGCTGTCAACAAAACTTCAAAACGCGAGACACTTTCACCAGCCAATCTTTGATGTTATCAGCTGATCGTCATCCACCTGAATCCAACCTATCGTTAACCATTCACGGCACAGTACAGTAAAGAAAAGTAATTGCACATGGGAGGGAGGGTTGGCAATGGCCTCCCCGAACGACTGTTTTCAGGTGTGACGTCATCCATGACGTGTCATTAGACTAGGTGCTGATTGGTCAACTTTCAACGGGGTATGGGTGGGGAAAGGGGAAGAGAGGGAAAGAAAGAGGGAGGGGTTTCCAGAAGTACGAACGCTACGCCGCTTCTGATCGTTAGTTTCATTCGACGGTTTTATGAATCAAGTACTTTCAAAGATGAATGTCAATAAAACTCAGAAGTTGGAGTTGAAACCTTTAATCAAAAAACCTTTTATCGAAACCTATTGGTTTACGATGAATTTTATTGACGAAGATCTATTTTTAGGACACGAACCTACGTAATTTGTGTCCAATTTACAAAAGCTTTCATTCACGAGTATGATCTTTAAAACAATGATAGCAATTAATAAGAGCTTTTGTGTATTTCAGACTCGTGAGCTACGTTGCTCGACAGTACTCATATTTCTGTGATAAGAAAATCGAATATAAAATTTAAATACAATAATGCGTACACATTTGAAGATGAAACTGTGCTCTCAAAATACTCTGCACACAGATTTGGCACTAACTTTCTAGCATCAAACTAAATACATCGACGAAATTCAAACATATCTTCTTAACTTCATCTAAGCATAAGTGAAAAATCAGTATTATTCAGCCCATTGTTCAAAAGGAAGTATTCAACAGAAAAGAAATTCATATCGCTCTATAAACTACGTCCCGCAAGTCATCGAAATCAAATGAAATACAAAAAAAATTCTACAAACATCTCCCAGTAGTACCACTTAAGTCTACTCAATTCTCAAACAATATGCGTGTTCGAAGCGTACTCAACATTTATCACAATAAGAGAATAACTTTAAGCCTATTTGGAGGTGTCTTAGAGGGCTCCAGTTCTACCAACCATGAGAAGAAGGCATGATGAACCAACAGTAATGTATAGGATGAGCTAAGAGTTACTTTACCATTTTATGCATTAGACAGAAACAATAAGAGATATAACAACTTAGATGGATTTACGGAAGTAATTGAAAAGCCCGTCAGGTCTCTCATGCCCCAGCATTCTACAGAATCAAGTTTTAAACTTTCATGCACTCATAAGAGATTTACGAAGCAGATACGCTTACAACCTCTTCAAGAAAAAATCAATTGTTGAAACAAAAATATTATCCTCTGGTATTTATCATTAACCATACCATACAACAGAACAGAATGAAAACGAATAAATGAAGTGCTAATAATAATACTTATTATAATAATGACCATAAGAATATATCATAGATATATAATAGTTATTGTAATAATGATTATAATCGTATATTATAATAATATAGCCTACATTGCTATGATAATAAACGTTATTATTATAATAACCCTTATAACACAGATTTTTACATTATCATTCATGATATACTTTATATTTGAATTATATTTTCCTCAAAGGAAGTAATTTTAGGATTTTTAGAGGTGTACAATTTTTATTTTTTCGCTAGGATTGATGCCTTGTAATCCTTTATTGATGTACTTAATTGTTTGACGAGTCCTGCAAGTAACATAAAATTTTATTAAGAAATTTTTCATATCAATCGAGCACAGTAAAAGTGAAGTGCACGCTTCATCAATGGCTCTTTCAACTAGTTCACAAAAACCTTGAACGTGACTGAACTTGTCAAAACAGATCAAAAATACTTTTTCGTACTTCATGAGCGTTTCAATGAATGATGTGCTGCAATAATGGAGACTTCTTTGCGGGTTATTACTTTCTGTATATTCTTTGAATGATACAAAGAGATGCGTGTTGAGGTCTTCGTGTGCCACAATTTTCGAGCAGGCCGAGCAATCCTGTATAGTTGAACCTTTCTTAGTTTGATGGCACCTATTGAGTCTCATGGCAACATACCCACTCAAATAAGCAGCTGCATTGTTGATCTCCGCAGACTCGAACAGAGTTCCAACCGATTCATTGCCATTGAAGTGCTTCGCGTTCGTCATGTCTTCTTCGTTCAGAGTAAGTGGTGGCGGAGACAAATCATCAGCTCTCGGTCGCTGCATTAGAGGAAAAGAAATGCATCAATAATTGACATATGCCCCTTATACTCATTATCGCAGTAAATCAACAAAAAGTTGCAATGATGAAGTGACTCGAGCATACCATTTGAAAACACTACACCTATACTTAAACGAACATTTGAGAACAATTTTACAACGCCAACTCTGCTTCAAGGGGAACAATTGAACGTTCTGCAAACTTAACAGGCACAATGTCACGAAATTCGTATCATCCGTATGTGGGTATCATATCGTACAAGGCTTATAATACGTATATTACTACTTACCTTTAAAAAATGGACCACAGTCAACTCCAGCTGGTCATCCACAGTCTGACAATTAGCTGACAATGGTGCCCGCATGAGTGACGCTGAGACAATTTTTGCATAGTTGTCAGTAAAGCTTCTGGCATCCGGAAATTTCTGTAGGAATCGAATCATCCCAAAGAAGCACTCGAGTCCGTCTTGACATAAATTCCTTGTCGACAAGTAGGGTAGGTAATACTCGTCCAAGCGTTGCCGAAGCTGGAGGATCACATTAATGGACTGGATCCACCCATTTATGAAGCTGCATTGTTTCTTAGCATTAAGAGCTTGTAACTCTTGTAGCCAAAGCACCGACTCACGAAGGAACTCATACTGGTACGAATTTGTAGATATTGATTTCCGTAAAGGAACTGAACATTTAGATGTGACGGAATTCAAGACGTCAAATATATCGTTCATCTTCTTGCAGTACAAACTAGTGGCTGTTACTGCCGCTTTAGTCAGTGTTTGCGCAACACCGGTATCTATTAGGTTGTTACAAAAATAACGGCTGCTTTCAGAAGCATGATTTAATCCTTGGTAAATGAACAATAGAGATGTTAAACTTAGTCAAAATATGAACCCTGAGCAGCTATGCATCTCTGCCATCAGACTACGAGATTATTTATCCCTTGTTGATAAAAAGTTAATGGCTGTGATGCAACAAAATCATTGAAGGTCGTTTCCACCGTTTGTTTAGACCTAAACGTTTTACCATCCAAAATTGGGCTTAAGTGCTTGAATAAATGATAATCAGTAAGTGAAAGATCTGGAGAATATGGAGGATGTGGTAAAGTCTTGTATCCCAGTTCTGTGAGTTTCTGGACGGTCATTCTTGCAACATGTGGTCACGCGTTATCCTGGAGCAGAATTGGACCACGTCGATTCACTAATGCCGGTCTCTTTTCGCTCAATCGAGCATGCATAACAGCGAGATCATTGCAGTATCTCTCTGCATTAATGGTTTCATTGACTCCCAAAAAACTGTAGTGAATAACACCTATTGCAGACCACCAGACAGTCACCATAATCTTTTTCTGGTGCAACATTGGCTTTGGGAAGTGTTTGGGGGGCTCATCATGATCGAGCCATTGACCTGATCGTTTACGGTTATCATAAAGGACCCACTTTTCGTCACAACACAAGTGAAAATTCGGTCAAGAAAGGGATCGTTGGTGTTGCGCAAAGAGAGCATCGAGCACACTACAAAACGACTAAGCTTTTGATTCTCATTGAGCTCATGAGAAACCCATTTATCGAGCTTTTTCACCTTTCCCATAATCTTCAATTGGCGCGAGACTGTTGCAATGCTGACACCAAGTGTCTGAGACATTTCTCTAACACTTTGCCGTGGATTTTGCTCAACAACCGCATGCAATTGCTCGTTATCGAGACTACCCAAACGTCCTCTACCCTCTTCATCTTTAAGGCTCTCATCACCACTCCTGAATTTCCCGAACCACCTTCGTACTGTCCGATCTCTTGTGGACTCTTCTCCCCATGCTCGGTTGATATTGGCAGAAGCTTCGGAGGCGTTGTGCCCAAGTTTGAACTCGTGCAACATAAGTAGGCGAAGGTCATGTTTTGTCATGTTCATCATGGAGGGATTCTATCCATCAAAATTATGTTCTGTCTGAAAAGAAGTAACAAAATATTAATGAGCACACAGTAATTGTTATGCATGCCAAGGTTCATCGAAAATAAACTAAAAAAGTTGTGTTAAAGTTACTTTTCAAACCCAAGATCTTCAAGCGGCCATTATTTTTGTAACAAACTAATAGAGCTGCCGCAGTAGAATTTGATAACACTTGGGCTGCAAGCTTGACTTTCATTTTTGATGATAATCTCAAATTGTACAAATGCAAGTCAGACAAATTCGGAGCCATTTTCAAGCTATGCATTCTTTCATTCTCGTACATCGTGACAATGTGCTTCCAGCTTGCAGCGTCTTTAAAGCCTGACACAAAAACGTCAATCCTGAACAAGAGATTTATTGAGTTCTTTAGTAGATGAGGAGGATCTTTGTAAACAAAGTAAGATTTCGTTCCAAGTTCAATAGTTGGGTTAGTGTGTGAGCAGCTCAGGGATTTGAAAGCTTTTTCGAAATTTTTACCTTGATCAGAGGTTATTCCAAGGACGATGAAACCCTCAGATTCGAGCAAGTTTATGGCACTCTTCAGAATTTTCATAATACATGTAGATTTAATAGCAGACGATGTTAAATAATATCCAATTGGAAAATGCCACGGTCTCTTCACCCCCATGCCATAACGCATAATGCTGAGGACACGAAGGCTTTTTTCTCTCCGATCCATCGTCTTCATATCCAAATATTTTTTTCTTGTTTGGACTGTAAGACAAGCCTTTTCTTAGCGACATTTCATCCATAAGGATGAAAATGAGCTTATCATCTTCACTCTGAGGATTAACTTTGAGCTTCAGCATTGAAATGCTCTGTATATTGCACCCGGGGTTCATTCTGTGGGCTCTCAGAGTACGAAGAACAGTAGAAGGCGATGGTAGGTGAAACATTCTCCATAACAAATTGTACCCAGATATGCTGCTGTTCACTAGCATATTAATGACCATCCACTTATGAAACGGTGTGTAGCGCTTCTTATTAAGTTTAAATTTAATAAATTCGGTGATGTAAGGACCAAATGATGGATGAAATTGCTGTACTATCTTTTGCAGATTGTACCGACGATTGATAACGGGTCCACGAATTCTTTTTCTGAAGCGAGAACATCTCTTCTCCTTGCCTTTTATTAATTTAGAAGACACTTGGGTGGCTACCACTACAGAAGGCGGATCAAACAACTTCTTCTTACAAATCGAACTTGCCTCATTTTTCGATACACAATCATTTTCCTACAAATAAGTACGAACAATAAGCAAAAAGCAAAAATTGAATGAACGAACAATTTAGATTCATGGGGGGGGGAATGTTAGCGAAAGTAAGTAACACAGAATGCGGGGGTAGAAATTAAGAATGCAAAGTAATTAAAAATGCAGAGTAATCAAGAAATGTACGGGGTTTGTTAATTCTAACATGAACAGCAGGTAGGGGCGAAGGAAAAGACGAGGGAGAGGGAGAAAGAGAGAGGAAGAGAATAAGAGAGAGAGAGGGGGAGAAAGAGAGAAGAGAAGGAGAAAGAAAAAAAGAAAAAGAAAACGACAAAGAAGGGCAAAAAGTCGAAAAAGTAATGGATGTTTGTAATGCATATTTTTCAAACACAGAAAATGCAAGGAAAACAACGGAAAAGGTTTGAAGCAGCACTCACTCTCCCATTGAATGAATGTTTTGCAATTTTCTGAGGTGATCTCAAACTTTGGTGAGAAGCAATTCGATGAGCCTGTGCAACACGATTTGGGCTAGAAACCTGAAATTAACCATATTTGCTCTAGAAAATCACATACATATCAATTAATGCTTATTATGGAAATCAGTTCAGGTCTCTTACACTGAATTGCAGGCAATTGAAAGAAAAGCAAAACATAAATATCTGAAAATAACTAAAATGATTAAGAATTCAATTGTGTCATGATTTTCATGCATTGGAGCAACAAGAACATAAAATTAGTGTTCTTTCGCTACTATTCGATTCGATTACCGCGGACTCGCTATTTCGCGAGTTGATATTGACTAATGGCAATCTATGCCTCTTCAGGAGTATCTACGATATGCTATCCTAAATCATTTGTATTGAATGATTCATTTGAAACTCATGATTAGTGTGGCAGACACTAAAGTTCGGCTACCTAATAATGCAAACAGTTGGGTCTGTTAAGAACCAATTTCATTTGAAATATAACCTTTTTCATACATAAAATAGTTCCTTCAAAATGACTCAAAGGTAGTTAATAGGAAAATTACAATCCACTGAAGCTGGTTCAGTTGAACATATCGGTCATTTGATTCTAGATGTAACAAAAGAATGTAATCGTGTACATCAAAAGTAGGATACTTGACACTAACCTTTTCAGGAGTCAAGCTTAAAGGATTGGTTGCAGCCCTAGCCAAAGCTGTGGCAGGTGTTGAGACTAGGGCTTTGACTGGGATTGCCATAGAAGTCCTGACTGGGATTCTGATTGGAGTCCTCATTGGAGTTCTAATTGAAATCCTTGTTGGGCTGATCAGAGGTGTTGACATAGAAGTACTGGCTCGGAATTGGGGTGGAGTTGAGCCTGGGGTGCTGGGGGAAGTTTTGGCTATTTGAGTTCTCACAAGATTTTTAACAGACGTTCTCAGTAGAGCCCTGACAGGGGTTCTTGCAGGGACCTCACTTGTTATCTTGAGCGGAGTTCTGGAAGAAACCTCTGTAGCGGTGTTGACTGATATTTTGGGTGGAGCTTCAGTTGAGGTCTGGACTAGAGTTCTTGGTGGGGTATTGACTGGGATCTTGAGAGGGATCTCACAATAGTTAATGATGGGAATCTTATTTAATGGTAAATAAATTCTCATCCTTTTAGCTGGGGACTGAACAGAAGATGAATAACAAGCTGTGTTTGTAGGCAACTTGACTTGAGTGTTAGCTGTCAGATAGGAAAAAAATTTAGATTTAGTTTAATGTTGCAAAATCATTATTGTTCTGGTAAATGTGATAGGTTGTTATTTGCTTGGCTAAAACATATTTTGTGGCTAGAATTGAAATTCTGAGCCACAATCATATATCTAAATGCCCTATTGTTGTATCATAAATTCAAATATGTAAAAATACATGTATATTCAAATGAAAACCAACCAGAAATTAATAATGCCCATTACTCCTTTACAGAACATTTCATAAGCTGTGCATGTGTTCTGAACACTTACTGAAAAAAACAATAAATATTAGGACCTATCACCATGGACCCAATTGTGTGAAAACTGTATATTTTTTACACATGTAAGATAATCTCAACTTCTTAACAATTATTAAATGCAATGTTATCAAAAAGTTATTTAAATGATGACCTCCAGAATGTATAATTGCACACAAAAGGGGTAAAAATATCCTAACTTTTTAAAAACCAAAATTATATTTATTATGTTTAAAATAATATATTAATATTTTATATTTAATACATTGTTATTTTACATTCATGAACACATCTATAAAAATGAAGTACTGTGTTCAATTTTTATTCAAAATTGATCAGCAAAAATCCATTGATTCCAAAAGTTGAAAGAAAACAAAGGTTCACCCAGAATGTGCAATTTTCTCAACGAAAACTCAAAGCACAATAAAAAAGATTATTAAACTTGTCCTTTCTACTGATACAGCATTGCATTATTAGAGCACTGAATTTTGCACATGACAAATAGTATGACAGCATTAACTTGAAAATAATTATATTTATAATAGACAATTGGAAGGGAAAACAACTAAAAATACTTCTGCACAACACTAGTACTAAGTTAAGAAACTATGGACAATATCAAATAATATCTTCTACACAGACAACTAATAAAATTATATATCATGGTGAAACATACATAGAAATTCAATTTTACTAAGAAGTGACATATATATATATATTGAATAAAACCAACAATTTACAACATTCCAAAGGAAGAAATGTATCCATCAGTATGGAAACAAAATTAAAGTATCAAGAACTATTAACTGAATGGCCCTCTTTCATTGTGAACATTATGGAAAAAATTGTTCTTAGCTCACATTAGCCTACTCATTACACACTTACCTTCATTACACTCAACGCTATCTACATATTGGCATGGTATTGCACCCAGTTTTAGCCCTTGTCTTCTGATAGGTGAAAATATTTCTTTGAAGCATGATGCATCAAAGTGCTTGGCACAAATAAACCGGTGGCGTCTAATTTAATTAGAAGATAATGTCTTCAAATCGTCATTTCCAGATGCAGCAATCCATGATGAAACTAATTTGGCCGGAAAATGGAAAAATCCAAGGTTAGAATCGTCCTTCTCATTGTTTGAACAATTCTTGTAACAGCATTTTTTAATTCTGTTGACACGAGCAGCCATTATGACAAAAAACAACGCCAGAAGTGACCTTTTGCCTGACTCGAGAGCAAATAGGGCCACTTCTGAGCATGATTGGTTGACGCGTATACGTCACTGAGACGTCACATAATTCCATGACGTCGAAAGTCCGCAAATTTGCAAGGGGTCCTACTAGTCTTTACTGTATTGTGGTTCACGGTCTGTTCACGTGAACAGACGCACCAGAGAATTGGTGCTCAAATTATTCAAAATGTGACAGAAAGACAGTACTACAAAGCATCTAAATCAAACTGATATCCCCGTGAATGTGCCTCCCATCAAACTGAAAAATAATCAAATAATTTAGGTCACTGAAATAAGTGACCTAAAGTTTGAATGCGTGCAAATTTCAAGCAAAAATATAGTAATAATCCTGTCCAAATGCTTGCAGTGTCTGACTCAGTGGTTAAACGCAGGCCTAAGACCGGTCCTCGCGCTCAAGGAAACTACCCTCAGTTGAGCAGAGCTTACCCTTCTCCCTACTCTCCCTGTAAGTTCTCAGTTCACAAGTAATCAAAGTTATTCTATTTTCAATCACGAGTTTCAAAACAGGTGCTAGCTTTGCTTCTTTGGGTAACTCGGGATATGCATCCCCTCCTTTCCTTTCATATTGAGCTAATTCATTTATATCTATATAATATATATATATATATATATATATATATATATATATATATATATATATATATATATATATATATATATATATATATATATATATATATATATATATATAGATTATATAGATATTTTTTTTACCAAGTGCAAAGAAAGCTCATGCAGTTGGGACCAGTGTTTTTGAGTACCTCAGTGGAAATATCGGCCAGACATACAATGGGAAAACAAACTATTACAATAGAAAGTGTCAATGTGAAAGTGTCTGCACCCTTCTTAATGATAATCAAAGGTACTGGTTAAGTAAAAAGAGATAGTGATTCCAAATTCATCACCCATCAAAGTTTGAATAAATCCAAACATGTCCATGGCAAATGCAAGAATAACTCTCCTCGTCGCAAGAAGAAGAGGAAAAAGAAAAAACAACATTTGTGTACAAAAGGAAAGCCACTTTTGTTCTTCTACCTGAAATCTCCACAACATTTTTAAATTACGAATAAACCGACCATCTCTGGATAGGTATGAACGCTACCTCTTACCCCTCCCGCCGGGTTCGTACTTACCTAGCACAGGAAACACAAAGCCTCACTTATGTGTCGCTACAAACAACTTCCCTCCACCTCTCCACCTCCTAAACAATCAATCAAAGGGGGGGGCAATCTTCCCTCCAATGCCAACCCCCCTCCTCCTCTCCACCTTTCCCTCTAAAGCATCTACCCCGACCCAACTTTTAAAGCCATTCTCTCTTTTTTTTCTCTCTCGCTCTATTCCTCTCTCGTCCTTTCTCCCTCTCACTCTATATATATAATCTCAGTATCTATGCTGAGTTTAATGGACGACGTTACCGAAGTCACAATTAATCTTTAAATGCTAGCATATGTCGGGCAACGGTTCCTTTGATTTTCCCTTCTAAGCTCGAACGTGACGCAACATTGAAACAAAACAAAAAAACACCATGCATTTGTATATGACTCGCTCAGCAACTAAGAAGGCGGTCGTATCTGCATCTACAGTGTCTCCCGAGGCACCTCCTACTAGTAAGAACGTCTACGGCAACACACAAAATACGCAAAGGCAAACACAAATAATGGCCCCTGCACAGCCACCGTCTCAAGATTTTAACATATGCTTAAAAACAGTAGCAAAAGCACCAGCTTCATCTGCAAACAAAAACTTTCAAAACTGAAACATTCTTAAAAAAAATTATTTGTGCAGCGGTTCTCGGTTGCAAACGCAGTATTTCGGTAACGAACATAAACATAACACATACGTGTAGAACACAGCAGACCATGCCCAAATCATTAACATCTTCAGTAATCAACGAACTTGAAACAAAAGCTGCACCTCGACTCACCGCAAACGAAAAGTTGCACGACCCTCACAGCGGAGAGCACAAAGCATTGCCAGAACGGTCATCAAAACTGACGACGGAAGATCCAAATGTACAACTAAATTCTGTCCGCAGCGTTTTGAACACCCCAGCACACACAGGGCCTACAGCGTCAGCCACACCAGCTTCAGCCAGAAACAACGGACAACGAGGGCAATTGTCAATCGACAGCAGAAGTTTTAAGGTCAACAGTAACATGGCCCGTGCAAGACTCAAAGGCAAAACAGCACCTAGCATATACTAATGTAAGAAATAATCGAATGGCATCGAACGATAATATGTTATATAATAAGTCTAGCATTAAGCCATTGTCTCAACAAAATATCTGTTACACAACTGACCAAATGCGTGACTCAAATGCAATGAAAATGCCATCAGTTCACGCTAATGTGAGAAACCAAATCGCATCTCACGACAGTAACGTGTTATATTATAAGCCTAATGTTAAGAATTCGTTTAAGCAAAGTCACTGTCATGCAAATAACATTTTGTATGCTATTATCAATTCTGGTACGCCTATAAATTGTTTTCCTCAACTCATAGTGCACTCCAATGCACGTAAAAAGTTTACTTCTGATGAATCGCTGCACCCTTTACAAATAAAAATTTCGCATGTATCCATGAAGTAAATAGCAATTTGGAACTAACATCAGTTCAACTAGCAAAAATCTTACAACAACACTTCCCCCCTTATCCTACCTCGATTGCTACTGCTCTGTCCAATATCCATTTGATAATTAACTAGTTATTTGAACTAAATTCTTTCATAAGTTTATATGATCTGACGCAGGTGACTCCCAGCCGAGTCCCCACTCAAATCTCAGGGCAAGGCAATGTTAGTAAAAGTGTTAGTTTTGATGGCTCTCTGCATCCTTTGCAAATAAAGAGCTCACACGTTATCCTCAAATTAAATAGCGACCTGGCCCATACGGTAACACAACTGGAAAAAATCTTAGAAAAACGTGTACCACCTAAACCGACATCAGTCTCCACTGCTCTATCCAACATTCAGTTTATAATTGAACAGCTATTAAAACTAAATGTCCACATCAGCTCTTACGACCTCATACCTATGACTCCCTCCACTATTTCTTCCAATCCAAATTATCAGAGACCTCTTAATACTTTACTTGTGGGAGACAATATTCTCTCAACGGTAGAAAGAAATGACATCGACACCATATGTCAAATCCAAACCATCTCATCTGGTCAATTTAATGACCTTCTGCATACCATAAATCGGATGCCAAAATTTAAAAATTACATAATCTGTTTCCGGGACCTGCACCTATCACAATCAGGCCTGACTCAATTCTAAAGAGTTATAGCGACAAAACACTCCACTGCCCGTACTTATATAGTCAATTTCTGCAGTGATCAACAACTGAGTAAAGCGCTCACGCTCTGCAAAGAATTGGATTTCATATTTATTCCACTCCGAACATGTGGTTTAACTCAAGCTCAGACAATCAAGAACCACTAAACTTGGCCTCGCATTAGAAAGGAAACTCAAAAATTTATTGCCCAAATTGCTATGAAATCAACGCTGCGACTCAACACACCATACTACTCACTTTCTGGAAAAATCCCAGACAAAAACACTAATCTTGAACAGTTGCCTAATAAACTTGTAATAATGAATACAACCCAGAAAAACAACACCTGTTCTAAAACAGTACGTAAGTATAAGCACGTAAATGCCTTACACGCGTTGGACCTTCTCAAAATGAAAATGCACTCAAAAGGAAATGACGGCAGTCCACTGAACCAGTCCTTTATACACATAAATCAACTATCAGCAGGCTCAATTGCTAACAACTATTACGTACAAACAAATAATAAATTTTCCTTACTTTCTAACGATACGAGCACAGACTGCGCAATGCTCCTATCATCCATAAGTCATAGACATCCAAATAAACATGCAAAGATAGACAAAATTATAAAAAGGTCGCCTTCTCCTAAAAAATTCAGCCGAACGACAATAATAAAGACTCAGTACCATGATTATGCATGCAAACAATAATAATCATGAAAACCATAACGATAGGAAAACTCCAAACCATATTAAACCGTCTCACGGTAAATTTCTGAATCACATCTCAGAATCATAATCCAATCCTATATATGCCCATGTGGCAAGTTCCATGGATGATGTAACAAAATCATTGAATGTAAGATTGGCTCACAATTTGGCTGACGGACACTGTTTCCTCCATGCAGTAGCCTTTCAACTTAACGAAATACTGAACACACTGCAAGCCTATGAATTTTTAATGAAAGCCATCGAAACTGAGAGCAGAACAAATAAAAACCACTACACAAATTTTATTGACGAGGACAGTGGTAGACTTGATCTTTTGGTACACAAATACCTACATGATAAAATATCCGATCATGCAGCCGGGGACCTCATCCCACAAATTACTTCCAATGCTCTACAAAAACCGATCCATATCTACAGTGAAAGGGATGGCGGCATATGGAAGACAATAGTTCATTCTAAAACACCACAGAATATAAACAAATCCCCATTATTAGTCCATCTGAAAGACTACCACTATAGTGCTCTTATTAAGGAAAAAATGCATCCATTAATAAAACTTCAGCGTCCAGATGACTAGACAATAATGCAAAGGTAAACACAACACCTTTGGCTGGCACCACGAACACCAAACAGCACCTCACCGAATCCTCACACTTTAATGCAAAATGTTCCACACGACGTAACGAATGGACAACTTCGAGTAAATGCCCTAAAATAAATCGTACCAAAATTTAACATATCAACATATTGATTTAACAATCAATTTAACATTTTAACAAAATGACAAATTGGATGAAATCAAAGTAATGATAATAACTGAAGACATTGACATTTTATGCGTATCTTAGACATGGTTTGATCCAAGAATTCAAAGCTTACATTTTAATATCCCAGCCCATTCACTTTACCGAAATGATGACAAAATAACAATACAGTAGAGGTAGCAGATCTTGCATTTACATCAAACAATTCTACACAACATCACAGATTTTGGAAAAAGAAATGTGTGAGGGTATATAAATGGTATGGCTTAACGTGCAGGTAAAAAAGCACAAATCTTTCATTATTGGCACCGTCTACAGACACCCATCTGCAGCTTTACAATTATCTTTAGAGTTTATTCAGAAAACGCTTAGAACAATTTCAGAAACCAAAAAATTCTTCTGTGCTTACGGCGATTTCAACGTAGACCTGAATAATAAAAGTAATAAGCTAACCAAAATGCTAAACAGAATTAATCTATCACAAATGGTCCAAGAACCAGCTCACATAACAAAAACTTCCAAAACTTTCTTAGATCTATCACTTACTAATAATCCTAAAGCAATAGTCAGCACTGAAATATCGCCTTCAGTATCCTACCATCATGCGGTAGAATGTTTAATTAACGTAGCAAAGGAGAAACTAAAATCCTGCTTAATTGTCTACCGTATGAAGACTCTATACACACCAGAACTATTCCAGGAAAAACTATGGGATAGGAGGAATGAATTTCAAAGTATGGAATTCACCGATGATGTTGACAGTCAAGTCTCAATTTTCAATGAGAATTTCTTAGGCGCCTTAAACGAATGTGCACCATACACCACAAGAAGAGCTAAACTAAAGCGTACCGCCTGGATAACGGATGAAATAAAACAATTGTGTAAAGTGAAAAAAAATTACTGATACGAATTGAAATGTAACAAATCGAACGACTTTCTACGAGACCGTTATAAACATCATGCAATGGCCCTCCGGAAAAAAATTAACGAAACAAAACGAATGCACTTCCAAAAGGAACTACAAACAGCGAAGAAAAATACAAAACGAACCTGGAAAATCATCAAAAAATAGCACAGTACAAAGACATTAAAGAAGAGAAGAAATTCAAAATCCATTGGAAACAGCCACTAGATTCAATACTTTCTTCTCTGAAGTCGGAACAAAAGTCTTCGACGAAGTATTCAAATTTATTACGCGTAAACCTGTTGATGTTGGCCTAAATCCTGCCCAAAACTAACACATGGAGACCAAATCCAGTTAGTCTACAGGAAATACGCAGAATCTTATACTCGTTGAAAAATACAAAGGCAGTTGGACATGACAACATCAGCCTCTCATAAATCAAAGAGAGTTTCAATGTCACAGCACAATTGCTTCATTTGATAGTCAATACTTCTATTGCGACAAAGAAATTCCCGGATCAGTGGAAACATTCCATAATGAAACCGCTGGATAAAGCAGGTGACATCAATGCTGCATCAAATTACAGGTCAATTAGCCTTCTACCAGTCTTATCCAAAATACTGGAAAAAGTAATATCGAACCAACTCTCAAAATATTTGGACAAATTTAATTTACTTCATCCAACCCAGTATGCTTACAGAAAACATACCAGCACTCAAGATGCGCTGCTTAACATCACCAAGAAAATATTCAGTGACATTGACAATAAGAACGTCACTCTCTTGCTTTTGCTTGATCTCTCCAAAGCTTTCGACAGTGTTGAACATACACGGCTTCTGCAGAAAATCTCTAAGTTAGGAATCGCCACACAGTGGTTTCAGAGCCATCTAGCAAATCGCTCTCACGCAGTCCGACTAGAAAGCACAATTTCATCACCCATACAAAACGATTTCGGCGTTCCACAAGGTTCTATTCTCGGTCCACTTCTGTTCTCTATTTTCATCAATGATTTTCCATCCATGCCGTCAAACACAAAAATTTCTACGTACGTAGATGGCGTACAAATTGCAATGACAAACCCGCCGGCCAAACTATCTCAGACAAATACAAATGCTGAAATACTTTTAAAACACGTAAAATCGTGGTACGACCAAAATGGTCTCAAGCTTAACGCAAGCAAGACACAGTGCATCATTTTTGGTTCCAAGAACACAAAAATTTCCGAATTTAACTTTAACGTTAGGAAATGACATTATTGAACCAGTAGGAGAAGTAAAAAATTTGAGCGTCTGGTTTGTTTAAAACATGTCTTTCACATCCCACATGGAGAAAACATGCCGCAAAATTAACGGCACATTGATGTTTCTTCACCGCGTGAAGAACATGCTTGACGAAAACACTAGATTATTAGCCATTCAATCTTTAGCATTATCATGCTCTGACAACTGTGACTTGGTCTGGGGAGATATACCTAAAGGTCGTCAAAAAGAGCTACAGAAATGTATGAATTTTGCTGCTAAAGTAGTACGCAAAGGAAACTTCAGAAAGAACGATTATGCAACACCTCTCTTGAAAAAGCTTAACTGGACCCCGATAGAACAAAGACTACTCATTCACAAGGTCAAATATGTATTTTCCTCTTTATATCGCCCTCAAAGTTCTACCAACGTTGTTAAATTCCATCCACCCACTAACATGGGTGTGAAACCTAACCGACGACACGATGTTAACATCAGTTTCCGCTCGTCCGATGCTGGACAAAGGGCTCTTTCAATTTCAGGTGAATTGCTTTGGAATAAACTGCCCACGCATATGAAGAAAAACCAATCAATTAAGAATTTCAAAGAAACGTCACACATCATTTTTGCATATCAAAGTAGCAAACAAATACAGAAAACTTAGTTCCTATGCATGATTAAACCAAATTAACTTAGTAACGAAACATGCTACGTATAAGTATCTGCCATGTGTTTGTGTCACAAAACCTAAGTATTAACTGAAGTAGAGTTAACAATATTCAAACGAAATAAACGTAAATATCAATCTCGTGCTATAATTCCTCAGCTCTGGAGTCAAATCGACTAATTTAATTTTATCAAAAACCGGGATGTTCTTTACTTTTTTCTGTTATATTTCAGGCTTATAAATTGGTGCCTTTTTAACCTGATAAACGTTAAAATTTTAAAAATGTTCAATTTTCATAGTGTACAACAAAAAAAACAAAACAAATTTCTTGATAGGAAACAAACTGTATTTTGCCTAAAGCTAAATAGAATTTTATATGAATTTGTGCTTACTCTTCAGATTCTTCTCCTTAGATGTATAGCTACATATATGTATATGTAATCTTTTTATGTTATTTTTTGACTTATCGAACGCATAATCAAAAAATTTATACGTCAATGTTCCTAATTGCTTTGCTACAATAAGTGACTGTCAAACCTCAGAACTTTAGTCTACCACAGCTTTTCTTATCTATATCAACATCTAAATATTGAAAATTTGACACATTCACTGGTATATTTTATTTCATTTTTTTTACTCTTTTTCTCTGAAATGTCAAGCCTGTTCATATTAAACACGATGATATTTACAGATAACTGTAATAATGATTAAATTAAATCGATCATCAGCACGCCATATCATACGGTCAACAAGTAATTAGAAATTACAATTTCAATTTAATAATAATTACAACTTCATGTTTTAAGTTTTCATTCTCATAATTTTCCTTTTTCGGTCTTTCTCGGATGTTAAACATCTAATTCAGTTAAATGTAATGATGTCAATTCTAAGCTGTACCAAAAAAAAATATTCCGCTTATCACCTAAAATGCGTATAATACTTAGCATGTCAGAATTTACATGTATCACCAATTACTACCTCTTAAGTCATCATTGAAAAAGTGAAGTTTAATTTGTTTCCCCATGTATATTTAACGTTCATTGCGTGATGTGAATGTTTACGTATACCCGTAAGTACTCCTGTTATATCATCTACTATGCATAGAATACCTACCACTTTAGGATTTTATGATAAGGCATCTTTAAAAACCAATGCTGTTACATTCGTTATATACCAACTTTATTAGAAATATACGTTTTCGTTTTGTTTTGTTTTCTTGTTTTAAAAAAAGTCGAAGTCAAATTTTTATCTTTTATGGTCAATGTTTTAGAATTCTATGAAACTTTGTATAACACTCAATTAGCGATGTATGTATATATATATATGTATATATATACCTGTATGCATGATATATCATATATGTACCAATGTATATATGTATGTATATATGTATGTATGTATATATGTATATATATGTATATATATAAATATATATATATATATATATATATATATATATATATATATATATATATATATATATATATATATATATATATATATATATATATATATATATATATATATATATATATATATATATATATATATATATATATATATATATATATATATATATATATGATAGATTCATTAGGATTCATTAATGTTATATAAATCGTTTATTAGGAACACCATCGTGTACTAAGATTCTTCATTGTGTAATATCACAATTCATGTAATATGAATAACATATCACATACATTTCAATATAAGATATACAAATTACGTAATACAGCCATTGTGTGGGCACACAACTGGCGTGGGTAATTCTGCAAAACACATTTGCGTAGAGAACTTTGGTCAATTTTAAAACAGAAGTCTCAGCCTATTAATACCTAGCGAACACAAAAATGTACACCAATAAATGACACATACAAAGACGATATGTGTTCAGTTTTTGTTTGTTCCTTAAGATGTTGCAGAATACATTTCAGGATATACTCTCACAGAAAAGGAGTCTGAAAGGTTCGGTGAGTCAGTCCCAAGGGTTCGGCGTAGGTCAAGACACACATCCGACTCATATGATTCGTGATGACACGCCCCGCTTGGCCATCATTGGCTGTAGATGATCACGCTACATCGCTTGGCCAATCTGTGCTGCAGGGAATTTGGTGCGCTCAGTAGTTGACTTGTGACTGTCGTAATAGCACGTCTTGTGATTTCTTTCTTAATATTTTAATCTCTTCGTACTTACTATGTCGAGCGAAAAAAGAAAGAGGTCGGATGAATATGTACAGTATGGATTCACATGTAAGCAGAACATGATGGGAGTCAGCGGCCTAACTGCATGATTTGCTGTGTCAAGTTGAGCAATTCTAGTCTAGCACCGGCAAAACTAAGGGAACACTTCCGTAAGCTGCATTGCGATGGAAAATACATGAACACAACGCTCACTGAATTCAAGGCGAAGAAAGCCAGATTTGATGAAAGGGCTACTCTGCCTATTCTCGGCTTTGTAGCCATAAAAAAACCGATCCTCACAACATCGTACAAAGTTGCTTACCTGATTGCAAAGCAGGGCAAACCACACACCATTGGTGAAACACTCGTAAAACCAGCTATGTTGAAGATGGCAAATATCATGCTGGGAAAAGAGGCTGAAGTAAAGTTATCCCAAATTACTCTTTCATATGACACCATCAGCGACAGAATAGAGGATATGAGCAGAGACATCTTGGCTAAAGTAGTTGCAGATCTGATTTCAAGCCCGAAAAAATTCAGCCTTCAACTCGACGGGACCACAGACGTTTTCAATTCAAGCCAGCTTGCTGTATTCGTGCGCTATGTGAAAGACGACGTAATAAAGGAAGATTTTTTATTTTGTAAGCCTCTTACAACAAAAACTAAGGCAGTCGATGTGAAGAAACTTGTGCATAACTTCTTCAAAAACAACAGTCTTTCGTGGGATATGGTTTCTGCAGTTTGTTCGGACAGAGCTCCAGTCATGCTGGGAAGAAAGTCTGGTTTTAGTGCGGTAGTAAAAGCCGATGCACCACACAACATTGTTACGCATTGTACTCTGCACAGACATGCGTTGGCAACAAAAACGTTGCCTCCAAAACTGGCAGAAGTATTAAAAATTGTAGTGGAATCCGTGAACTATATACGAACTAGTGCTCTGAGGCACTGCATCTTCAGTGAGCTGTGTAAAGAAATGGGCTCTGAATTCGAGGTACTTTTATACCATTCTAACATTCGGTGGTTACCCCGGGGACAGGTGCTGAATCGTGGTTTTGCCGTGCGTGTGGAATTAGCCACACGCTAATAATGAAGCTAATTGCTTCAAAAATTCTGAGTTTATTCTCATTTTAGCGCGCTTGGCTGATATCTTCGCAGCTCTCAATCATCTCAATCGAAAGATACTCAATCGGTGGATTCAACATCATTGAAGCGGAGGAAAACCCGAAAGCTTTTCAAAAAAAGCTAATATTATGGAAACAACGAACAGAGAACAATAACTTCGCAAACATTCCTCTGCTGGACAACTGTGTAAGATCGAAGATGTATCTGGAATCGGAGACATTTCTGTACCCGCAGAACTGAAGCAAGCAATTGCCACGCACTTAGATGGGCTTGTAAAGTCTCTCGACGGATACTACCTTACAAGAGAGTCGTATCCAGCATGGGGGAGACATCCGTTCACGTTTAGTGTTGAGACAACAGATGTGAATGATGAATACCTAGATAAATCTTTGAAATTCAGAGGAGCAACTCTTCAGAACAATAACGCTTTCAACGTTTTGGTGTCAACAAATGGTAACGTACCCTATTATTGCTAAAAAAGCTCTGCAGATTTTCATACCATTTGTTACAACACATCTTTGCGAGCAATCCTTTTCGAGGATGCTGGACATAAAAACGAAGAAAATGAACTGACTTTGTTGCGAAAATGACATGACAGTGGCAACAGAAGTTGATTTGTAGCAAATATTCATTATTATGTTTTTTGTGTGTATATCATGTTTTAATGATTTCCTTCTTTGAACACAGTGATGTTGATGCACGATTCATTTTGTGCACCAGTAAAATATATACCTATGTTTTGAAATTGAAAAAATCATATTTTATTTTTCTAATGAAGAAGGGTTCGGTGAATGCGCATATGAAACTCGTGGGGTTTGGTACCTCCAATAAGGTTAAGAACCACTGTTCTAGAGATAAGTGAAATTTTATAGGTGTATGTTTTTCTACATTATGCATTTTTTCATTTTCTATGCTATACAATAATGGGTTGATAAAAGCCTACCTGTACTGTCCTTCTGTCTTCTTGTTTACAAGGGGACCATAAAAAAGGTATCAGAATTTTTATTAAAAATATTGGTTCCTAGAATACCAATTGTATGCATGAGATATACCTTGTTGTGTTTGTTATTGTACGCATGAATTAAACGCCTTGGTAATCTGGATACCAATAAATAATACTAAAATTCCAGTCAATTTTTTAGGTCTCTTTGTATACAGTGTGTCCCAGCGTTACGGGACCTGTATACAGGGTGTCCCTGCGTTACGGGACCACAAACAGGGTGTCGCAGCGTTACGGGACCCATATACAGGGTGTCCCAGCGTAACGGGACCCATATACAGGGTGTCCTAGCTTTACGGGACCCATATACAGGGTATCCTAGCGTTACGGGACCCATATACAGGGTGTCCCAGCGTAACGGGACCAATATACAGGGTGTCCTAGCTTTACGGGACCCATATACAGGGTGTCCCAGCGTTACGGGACCTGTATACAGGGTATCCTAGCGTTATGGAACCCAAAAACAAACTGATGCAACTCAAAATTGAGCTTCGAGTGTGCATTGTGGTATCCACAATACAAAGCTTGCCAATTTTTTCCCTACAACGTTTCCACGAAATGAGAAAATTCTTGACTAGTGTCACACTTTTCACCATTTGTCAATTTTTTGACCATTTGAACAACTTATGACCATGTCAAATATTTTGACCGTATTGTCAAACTTTTAACCACATATCAAACTTTTGACTATTTGTCAAACTTTTGACCGTTTTGTCAAACTTTTGACCATATTATCAAACTTTTGACCATATTATCAAACTTTTTACCATATTTTAAAACTTTTGACCATATTGTCAAACTTTTGACCATATTATCAAACTTTTGACCGTTTTGTCAAACTTTTGACTATATTGTCAAACTTATGACCATTTTGTCAAACTTTTCACCAACTTTTCAAACTCTTAACTACATTGCCTCACTTTTAACCTAATTTTCCCTTTTTCGACTAAATTATCAAAATTTGCACTTGCTATATATGTATATAATTTGTAAAATTAATTGAGTAATGATCCCAATCTTTCCCCCTTCCCCTCCCCCCAGAAGAGGTATTTTCTCCCAGCGAGCAGAGCAACAGCCGACGTGGGGTGAGTCCGGCCCCCAGTCTCACCCTGTCCACGCTATCGTGCTCCTCCCCCCGGGGGGATGTCCGGCCCCCCTACAGCCTCACGCGTCCCCTCGGACCCCTCCTTCGTCACGACCCCCTTCATGGTGTCATACGTCCGGCACCACGACTCCAGCAGCAGGTGAACTTGTCGTTCACACATTGTACGGTAACATCAAAGTAATAATATTTTTATTGCATCAAAGCATTAATAAAAAAATATCAAATAAATGAAATAAATCAACTTTATTCCGATATGTCACAGAGTACAGTATGAATCTATAATACAAGGGATGAAAATAAGCAGAATATTAGACAATTTAGGTTAAATAAATTAGGTTAGGTTAGGTTCGCTAAAGTAATTGTTAGATGTTATGTTGGGTTAAGGAGTTGCTACATTATGTTAAGTGATAATTTATGTGTTAAGCCGTCACACACCACACGAATTATAACTTTGTCCAACATAACGCAAGTTTTTTTGGCACATGAACTTACAGAAATGTTCCCTTATAGAAATGTTCCCTCACTACTCTGGGAATTTTAAATTAGAATTCTTTCTAGCACCTGTGAATGATGCACTCTAATAATATTTGTTTTTTAACTGGTGGACCCACACGTGAAAATTCACGTGTTTTTTAGTGAATTTTTTGTTTGATTTGCCAGTGAACGCGGGCTTTGCGGAGGAGTTTCCACATTGAAGGATGTGCCTTTGGTATTCACAATACAATGCTTACAATACATGTATACTCTACGAAATTTTTTCCTATCTAAATCTTTAAGAGCGTCACAGAGAGACGTACCAAGCAAGCAAGCAGCAAACCGGGTATTATTATGTAGTGGAACTTTATGTGTAGGATTAGGCGTATTTTATGAATAAAAAAACATGCGTCAACATTCCCTGCCATCCACACCACATCACTCAAGAACAAATCTTCTTCCTCCCCCCCAATAAACCCCCACGCCAGCCCTCACCCATCAGCCATAATGTGGTACTTTCATCTACCCCCATCCTTTCCATCCCCCAGCTATTCATTTCCATTTTCCTCTGTTTTTTCCATATATCCATTTTCATTTTCCCATCCCTCTTCCCGGCACACCCTATGCCAAACTCTCCCTCATACATGTCCTATTAACACCAATCTCTGACACCACCGTCACTACCCCCTCATCACCACCACCATTACATTCATCACGACCCACTCACCACAAATGCTACATCACTGCTCGTCTTCCCCTCCTACAGGAGGTCGTCATCCTTCAGGACGTCGCTGCTCAGCTCCTCCAATACCCCTGCCCCCGTCGCCTTCGTCAGGAACCCTCAGGTATTCCAGGTATTGCCCTTCTTTTAGTTGGTCCTCAATTTTGTTTTGTGAAGAGAAAAAGAAAATATTGGAAATTTTGAATTTGGTTTTGTTAGTTCCTGGTTTGATGAAGTTTTAAGGGCAATGTAGGCCTATGATGATAGTAGGCCTAGGATGATAGTAGGCTTGTGATGATAGTAGACTTAGGATGATAGTGAGTCTATGATGGTAGTAGCCCTATGATGATAGAAGGCCTATGATGATAGTAGGCCTATGATGACAGTAGGCCTAGGATGATAGTAAGCCTATGATGATAGTAGCCCTAGGATAATAGTAAACCAATGATGGTAGTAGGCCTATGGTGATTGTAGGCCTACTATCACCATATGCCTACTGTAGGCTCACTCTAACAAAGACAGATCCCAATAACTTCATATTGCATTCACCACAAAATACTCACTTATTTCTGTCCATATCGTGCATTTCCTTGACTTGGCGACCCACGTGCAGGTATCACCACGCGACCACGTGAAAGTGATCAGCGTGGCCGGCAGCGCTGGTGACGTGTTCAGTTTCGACGACGTGGGTGCCGTTTTGGAGAGCAGCGCCAGTATAGCCTCGTCGCAGCTTTACGGGGCAGAAGACAAAGACGAGAATATCGTTTGGACTATGATGGATCCCAACACCGTCCACGTCAGGGTGGGGAACTCGCTGAGCGCTGGGGGAGGAGGGGAATTTGGATTTGGGGGTCCCACGTCGGGGGGTTCTCGACCTCCTATCGTGCCGCAGAGACGTGACATTGTGTCTTCACCTCCCATGGGGGGAATGGGGGTTCCTTCGGGGCAATGGGACCCTGCAGCAGCGAGTGGACCAGAAACATGTTGGGTCAGGACCCCCAGTACAACGGAGGGGGGGGCGTACGAGCCCCTCTTTCTGGCATTTTCGCAGACCGCTGCCCCTCTGCCGACCTCCACGACCCCCACGTCCCCTACCACGACCCCCTAGGCCCCCAACACAGGGTTGCTGAGGAGAAGGTCTGAGCACAGGAGGTCAAGAAAGAGGGACCAGGTGCGGAGGGGGGCATCAGTAAGGCCCTTTATCATCCCTAAGCAACCCGTGAGTGCCCTCCTTGTGTCCCTCCACTTTACATAAGTTCCCTCTACTTTACAGAGGTTCCCTCCACTTTTTATAAGTTCCCTCCACTTTACAGAGATTCCCTCCGCTCCACGGTTGTTCCCTCCACCTTACAGTTGTTCCCTCCACTACACAGTTGTTCCTTCCACTTCACAGTTCTTCCCTCCACTTCACAGGAGCCTCTCGATGTCACAAAATTGAATAAATGAACTAAATAATTAAGATGAACTAAGTAATCTCCTAGTCTCACCATAGTTGAAGCTCCTCAAAATACAAATTAAGCTCCTCAAAATACAACTTAAGCTCCTCAAAATACAACTTTGAAAGTTGTCTGTGAAAAAGTTGCTGTTGTCTACACATAACGTCTATGTCGTGTGTTTTTATTGATGTGTTACTGGGAACTTTTTAATGCGCTCAGTGTGTTCAGTGTGTTTAGTGTGTTCAATGTGTTCACTGTGCTCAACATTTTCAATATGTCTAGCATGTTCAGTGTGTTGAGCGTGTTCAGCGTGTCTAGCATGTTGAGCATTTGATACTGATGAAATAACCTGCCGCCAGTTCCCAGTGATTGCGTCCGGACACGTGATGTCCCTGCGAGAACAACAGGTGATGCACCTTTATAAAGAGATCAGTCATGCAGCTGGCGTGCGTCTCACTCTCAGACACAATGACTGCATCAACTCCATTGCCTTCGTCAACTGCTTCTCCCAGGTGGGGGGAGGGAAGGTGGGGGAAGGTGGTAAGGTTGTGGGGGCAGGTGGTGGGGTTGTGGGGTACAGGACAGGGGAAAAACTAACGAAAACAAAATTTCAGTTATTTTAGGTGGACACTATTTTTATTTAGCTGCTTAAACATAAAGTTCTTTATTTTAGCTAGCATCTAAAATCTGAACCTGGTAGGAGATAAAGTCCCTTATGACGGACTAGACAATCCGTCTCGTGGGTCCCCACTCATCTCTATTCATCTCTTATACATAATTCACCTGAGTTTTGAACAAAATATCCGGAATGTAGAGGGTGCAGCAACATAACTTCCTTTTTTCATCAGTCTTTGAGAAACAAAAAAGGAAGTAATGTTATCGCACCATGTACGACTGAAAAGCATTATGTGTGACATGACACGTGTACCATGTGGAGTACTATGTGCAGGTGTACGTGGCGGGGTGGAAGCAGAGGGAGCATCCGTACCTCCACAACACCTTCCACCTCGGAGACCGAGTCGTAAGCATAGGAGGTGCGTCCTTTTCCACTGCCTCTGCGGCGCATAGTCTCATCCGTTCCGACTCCGCCATCCCAGACTCTGTGTGTTGATTGAATGTGTGTTGATGGAGTGTGGTTGATGGAGTGTGTGTTGATGCAATGTGTGTTGATGGAATGTGTGTTGATGGAATGTGTGTTGATGGAATGTGTGTTGGTGGAGTGTGTGTTGGTGGAGTGTGTGTTGGTGGAGTGTGTGTTGGTGGAATGTGTGTTGATGGAATGTGTGTTGATGGAGTGTGTGTTGATGGAGTGTGCGTTGGTGGAGTGTGCGTTGGTGGAGTGTGTGTGATGGTGGAGTGTATGTGATGGTGGAGTGTGTGTTGATAGAGTGTGTGTTGATAGAGTATGTGTTGATGGAGTGTGTGTTGATGGAATGTGTGTTGATGGAGTGTGTGTTGATGGAGTGTGGGTTGATGGAGTGTGTGTTGATGGATTTTTTATTGTGTAGCTTACTTTTAAACTCTCCAAATGCCTCCACTTTAAAATACAGAGTATTCGCTGTAGCGTAACGTACTGCATGCTGTAACGTCAACCCTGGACTCATTAACACACCATGGTGCGCTTTACTACACAACGTACTGTGTCCTGACAGGTCAGGATATAGAATAAATATAAATCAATTAGAACTTGTTTCAGAGAAAAAGAAACAGAGGGACATTCGTTGGCTGGCAATACCGAGACGCCAGCAGCTTTGGCGGCACGTGTGCCGGCGTCGTTTTGTCGTTTTCCCGCCACAGCCGAAGCTAGATGTAGTCAGTATCATTCTTAAAAACGGTGTTAAGTCCCCACCAAATCAAAAATGTAAGATATGGAGTCGAAAGAGTAAAATATAATCGTGAGTATATTTAGATCCAGAAGTCCGTTGATACCAGCATTATCATAACTGAAAATGCAGCCATAACCTATACAGACAGGAGGCCAACTATGATATCCATATGATACTGAGGAATGCTCAAGATGCTAGAGCCATTTAATATAATATTCTGTCACCAGTAGTAACTGTAGAATTTATGGGTGATACTGACAAGTGTCAGTGTATGTATTTCATGTGATCCAGGAAGTTGTCTCATCAGTGTGTTTATGATAAATTAAATCTGTTTAGTCCTTCCTGCTCAATAGAGTCTTGGTTGTACAGTAAGACACCAAAAAGCATTCTACATGCATAGTCAATTTTTCATTTAGTTAACTGGTACCTATTCACAGGAAATGCAACATTCAGAGTAGAATGTAGAAAAATGATTTCTGGTCTACAGCAGCATCATAATATGTTCAGTGTAGTTGTAAAAGGGTTTCACACCACCCAACATTGGAAAGAAAAGTTCCTTAGACAATTTTTGTATTCTTAATTCACTGTATTCTCAGTGTATGATTTTTCTGCGTAACAGACAGTGCCTGTTGCTAAATACAGTTAGCCTTTTCTTTTTCATTTTGTGATGCTGAATTGAAGCAGCTATATATGTTTTAAAGCGTTACTCGTGCATTGATGTGTCAATCGTGGTAGTTCACTGTATTTTTGGGTAATAAGTTTGCAGTGCAATTCCCTCTTGTGTAGAGGCACTCAGGTATTTCTAACTATGATGTATAAGATATTTTTCTTCAACAGTGAGGTTGGTAAACATCAAGTCATTAATACCTGGACCTTCGGTTATATGCTTTCCTTTCTAAAGAAATCATCTTTATGCTAGTACTGTTTCAAATGGAAATTATATATCTGTGTACATGTGGTAGCAACTTGTTATTTGAGCTGCAACTGTGAGGTTAATGCCATTATCCGGATCAGTGTAGCTGTCAGTGTTTTCAGTCAGCCTCAATGGCCAGTATCATGTTTGAACTGTATTTTAGTGTAGACACATTAAAAAGATAATCATGCGTGCCATTTCGGATGCCAGTATTATGTCAAATAGTATTTTTATTTTAAGTTAAATAATTATTTCCGTAAACTAAAATTGTGATTTGTTCTCAAATCACGGCTTCAATTTACTCAACTTCCAACGCCCTCGTCATTTATCGTACGGGACACGCTGAAGTCCCGGATAGTGATATTTTTGATTTTCTGGCACAGTTGTATCCGTGAGTCAACACACGGCAGTGACAGACCAAGAGTGCCTCCACTCCACATACTCAAAAACGAAGTAGAGGCTCTCCACACCGAGTGTGAAGACCTTACCTCTTTCGGAGGCCCAGATAGAGAAAATGAACAGGAACTACAAGACTACGGCCGTGCTTTGAAGCAATCCCTCGCGAAACTGACAGAAACGAGCGGAGTTCTCGCGGCTTGATACCTCAGCCAAGACTCCACGGAGTCAGCTCGCAAGACAGAAAAGGCCCGAAAACCGGGTGCCCGCACCGTCAAGAACCAGCTCTTGATGATAAATGCAGAGCTGCGAGCCCTAAAGGTCGACACTTTCACCCTACCATCAGGAGCATCCGGACGACCGACGTCAGTGGCTCCCTCCGCCACATGCACCCAGGATCTCGATCTCGAGGATATTCCAGAGCATCCAAGAGAAGAAGAAAACACAGAGGCTGTAAACCGGAAGAAAGAAGAGATCACTTCGCGCGAATCCTACAGACGAACGGCAGAGTTCGTTGGAGCAATAGGACGCCAATCATCTATCCATCCTGAAGAGCCACAAGTCTTCTCGGATAACAAAGTAGAGGAGCGTAGAGTAAGAGCGTCAGCCCCCAGTCTTCGCAAGATGGGGAGCGAATTAAAGACATTCCCACAAGATCTAACGGCCCCAGTTTTTCCCAAAGCTGTACCACTAGTCAATAAATTACCCACTTCTCTACACGCACAATGGAAAAGGTTTGGACTGAAACATGAAAAGGAAAACCAGGCACGTTTTCCGGCACTGAGCACCTTTCTCAATTTTCTTGAGGAGACCATCCGAGAAATAAGCACCTGCAACTATCTCGAACTTCCACGTGCACGATACCCGAAGCCCACAAAGCACGTCAAAACTTTCTGCACTGATGCCAATAAGTCCTACACTTGCAAATGCCACCAAGTAAATGGGCATGCCACAGTAACCTGCAACCGGTTTTCCAAACTATCCATCGATGAGAAGAACACATTTATGCGACAACACAAGCTGTGTTATCGCTGCCTTGGCAAACAAAAAAGGTCAGACTGCACGACTTCCGTGATGTGCAACATTTGTAATGGCGGATACGCGACCGCTCTCCACCGGGATTCAAGACTGAATCCGCGTGCTCCTCCAAACAACTCACAACGAGGGACTCAACCAAGAGAGAACAACATCGGTCCAACGCAGTGCGCCGCCATACTGGACTTGCATAGCAATTTCTCGTTTACGAGTCCCAAAGTAGCTAGATATTTTGGTATCAAATCCCCGACGGAGTCGTACTCAATAGAGACGGCTGCATAAGGGAAGAAGGCTACGATTAGAGGCCAGACAATTAATGGACTCACAGTTCAGGGTTTGCGTAACGGAAAGGTTTTCAACCCCCTTCCGTTACTCATCAACCAGTACATTCCTGTCCCATAAGCTGAGATAGCAAGTCCTGACGAAGTGAGAGCATGTCCTCATTTGGCTCATCTGGCGGATAAATTCGATGATGTAGACGATACAGCAGAAGTGTTAATGTTATTAGGCAGAGATACAGGGCATTGCTTAAAACCCACATCGTACGGTGAGGGTCGTACATACGTTATCGAGACTCCCCTTGGGTGGGGCCTCATAGGCACTCCCTGCTCGTCGTCTGACCCAGTCCTATCTGACGTCTCCCAGTCAATACCCAATCGCACGCTAAAAACAAATTGCCAGGTAGAACGATCTAACTCCCCATTTGTTCCCAGAGTTCGCAAGGACAAGGGTCTTTGGCCCATGGGTGACCAGCATGACGTTTTCACAGAACGACTCGATGACAAACTGACTGGCTTATTCGCGGCCGAGGTATTGTTTGCACATAAAATAAAGACATCGATAAGGGTAAACGAGAAATGGAATTTAGAAATGCCACCACCATTTAAACCCAGGCATCCTGTCTTCCAAGATAATCGTCTACCTGTATTGAAAAGGACTCGTAATACCTTAGGTAAACTCTGCAAGGAACCCAACAGGCCCGCTCAGTGTGTGACAGCAATGGGCAAAAAGCGGACGGACACGTGGAACCCATTCCATTTCAGGAGAAAAACCCAGCTCAACCATGCAAGGTATGGTATTTGCCTGTATTTCCTGTGGATAACGCAGAGGGCAAGATTCGCCTTGTTTTTGACAGCTCCGCAACATACTACGGTGTAAATCTCAACGATCAATTGCTCTAGGGACCCGACCACAACAATGCACTGAGAGGCGTCCTAATGAGATTCCACATGCATGCTGTCGCTTTCATGGCTGATGTGGAAGCTACGTATCACGCCTTTCATCTCAAGAAAGAAGATCAAGACTATCTACGATTATACTGGTTTGCTCACAACAATCAATCCAACAGTCTAATTCAACAGCGGGCGACTGTGCACGTTTTTGGAAACAGTCCATCACCGGCCATCGCCATCTCCGAAATACGGCACGTGACTTCACATCCCTCAGCCCACATGTATCCCGAGGCCCAAAAGTTCATATTGAACAGCTTCTACGCCAACGATGGACTAGGATCTACAGAAACACCTGAGCAGGCTATTCAAATACTGAAAGGGGTACGCTCCATTTTGGAGCGATACAAGATACGGCTTCACAAGCTTGTCTCAAGTTCAGATGAGGTGATGGGGGCCTCCCCCAAGCGAGTTGACCAAAGACATGGAGATAGTCGACCTACATCACGCCCCTTTGCATCGTTCCCTCGGTGTATTCTGGGATATAAAACGCGATCTTCTCCTCATCAAGCCGGACCTCGAAGAAAAGCCGTTCACACGACGAGGCGTATTGTCTTTCGTCAACGCTATCTTCGACCCGTTGGGAGTAGCATGCCTGGTAGTAATAAGAAGCAAGTTAACCCAACGCAAGGTCATGTCTAGTAAACACGACGAGGGATTATCAAACGAGAAGGACCCGAAAGCAAAGAAAACAAGTTGGGACGAACCCCTCCCGGTCGAATACAAACTGCTGGGGGACGACTGGGTCACGTCCCTACGACAAGCCCCTCAAATCGCGGTGCCACGGAGGTACTGCCCATTAGGTTTTTGCAATTGTGCACAGCTAACCCTTCATGTTTATTGCGACGCGTCAATCGACGCCATAGGTCGCGAAATATATCTTAGGTCTGTGAATAGGGACGGTAAAGTACAAGTATCTTTTGTAACAGGGTCCTCTAAGGTATCTCCTCGTTCCGCAACGTCTCTACTGAGACTAGGACTGTGTGCAGCTGTAAATGCCTCAAGTACTCATTCTGAAGTTCTTGAAGAACTTCAGATGAGTGTCGAGGCCACAACATTTTCCACTGACAGTCTAATTGTAATGGGTTATTTATCAAACAAAAGCAAAAGGTTCTCCCGATATGTAAGTAGGCGAGTTCAAATGATCCTGTCAGCCTCTTCTGGTAGCCAATGGAACTACGTCCCGACTGATAAAAACCCGGCTGACGTGGCTACTAGACCCATAAGCCCAGCTGGCCTAAGAGAAAGTATCTGGCTGACGGGACCTGATATCCTGTGGAGCACATTGTTTCACTGTTCAGCGCCTCCATCGCCTCCGGTGACATCACCCGAAACGGTGAAAGACACCTCTCTTACTCTAAAGAGAGTTTCAAGTCCTCCATGCACCCTATAAATTCCATAACTGTAAATCACAGCAATCTCAGATCAATGTTAAAACTGTTCAGCTAGTATACAGGTTTGCATTGGGACTCTATGACAGGGCACGCCAGAGAAGGGGACACTCTTTGGCTGTTCGAAGGGACATTTTGTGTGGGGTTACTCAAAACATTTTGATACGCTCTGTACTTCAGGAATGTTTTCCCGAACTTATGAACGCTTGCACCCAGGTTGCGAATGTACCAGACGGCCACAAGCTATCCAGCTTGGCACCGTTCATCCATCGTCACGGGATGCTGAGAGTCGGAGGTCGTCTCCAAATCTTGACAATGCCTTTAGGTATAAAGTGTCCACTGGTGGTGCCTGAAAAACACCCCATATCAGTCGCTTCGATCCGCCATTTTCACACAGAAGTACAGCATCCGGGCTCGTACATCACTCACGGAGCAATTCGGATGGCTGGATTCCACATTCAACGAGCCACCTCGCTCATCAAACGCATCATTTTAGCGTGCGTTTTATGTTGCAAGTTAAGAGCAAAACTCAGAGCAAAAAATGGCCGACCTGCCAAGCAATCGGCTAGAGGAATGCCCCCGTTCTCAAACGTTGGCCTCGACGTGTTTGGCCCCTACCAGGTAGTGGACGGAAAGAGCAGGAGACGCAACAACTCTCAGAAAAAGCTGTGGGCCCTTTTGTTCACGTGCTTGGTGTCCCGTGCCATTCACGCCGAGCCCCTGCCAGCTCTGGACACATCAAGTTTCAAAAACTCGTTCTGTTTCTTCATAGCCATCAGAGAACCCTGCAAAATAATTTGCAGCGACTGCGGCACATATTTCGAGGACGCCCACAATCAAGATGAAGAAAACCACTCATACGCCGACCTGAAAATAGAGGCAAACAACACAGGTTGCCAGTGGATTTTCAACCCCCCAGGCGCAAGTAATGGAGGCGGAGTCTGGGAACGAGAAATCGGGACTCTGGAAAACGGCATGGTGACGTCGTTGGCACGAGCTGGATCACACAACTTATCCCGAGTCGACTTGTCGACATTTTTCCAGGAGACCACCAGCATCGTCTACAACACACACCTGTGTGGGGGGGGTGTCTTCCGACCCTAACGATCCATGCCCTCTCTCACCAGCGATGTTACTAACCATGAAGACGCCGTACGACTCAGCTGGCACATTCTTAGACGCCGATCTTCTTGCGTACGGAAAGCGCAGATGGAGACGCGTGCAATTCCTCACAGATTGTTTTAGGATCGGTGGCGCCGCTCATACCTATCAAATTTGACACTTCGATGAAAATGGAAGAGCCCTCGAAAATATGAGGTCGGTGACATCGTATTCGTTCAGGACCGCAACACCAAACTAAATCGCTGGCTCATCGGGTGCATTTTCGCCACATCCACAGGCGTCCGTCCATCGACCTCGCATCCAGGGAAAAATCCCGCCGCAGGGCGACGGTAGAGAGGGCCGTTTAAAACATAGTACCGATCTTGGAAGCACCTGGCACTTCCACCTAGACTTGAACGCCTCTTGTTTTCGGTTTCTTGGGTTGCATTTTTTCGGTCTTCGTCCGAGATGGGGAATATCCTGACAGGTAAGGATATAGAATAAATATAAATAAATTAGAACTTGTATTAGAGAAAAAGGAACAGAGGGATATTCGCTGGCTGGCAATACCGAGACGCCAGCAGCTTTAGCGACTCGTGTGCCGGCGTCGTTTTGTCGTTTTCCCGCTTCAGCCGAAACTAGACGTAGTCAGTATCACTCTTAAAAACAGTGTTAAGTCCCCACCAAGTCAAAAATGTAAGATATTGAGTATAAAGTGTAAAATATAATCGTGAGTATACTTAGATCCATAAGTCCATTGATACCAGCATTATCATAACTATGCATTATCATAACTGTGAAAATGCAGCCATAGCCTATACAGACAGGAGGCCAACTGTGATATCCATATGACACTGAGGAATGCCCAAGGTGCTAAAGTCATTTAATATAATATTCTATCACCAGTCATAGCTGTAGAATTTATGTGTGATACTGATAAGTGTCAGTGTATGTATTTCATTTCAGCCAAGAAGTTATCTCATCAGTGTGTTTGTGATAAATTAAATGTTTAAACGTTCCTGCTCAATTACCAGCATTCTAGTACAATCATAGCTGTAGAATTTATGTGTGATACTGACAAGTGTCAGTATATGTATTTCATGTGAGCCAGGAAGTTATCTCATCAGTGTGTTTGTGATAAATTAAATGTGTTTAGTCCTTCCTGCTCAATAGAGTCCTGGTTGTACAGTAAGACACCAACAAGCATTCCACATGCATAGTCAATTTTTCATTTAGTTAACCGGTACCTATTCACAGGAAATGCAACATTCAGTGTAGAATGTAGAAAAATGATTTCTGGTTTACAGCAGCATTATAATGTGTTCAATGTAGTTGTAAAAGGTTTTCACACTACCCAACATTGGAAAGAAAAGTTCCTTAGGCAATTTTTGTATTCTTAATTCGGTGTGCTCTAAGTGTATGCTTTTTCTGCGTAACAGACAGTTAGCCTTTTCTTTTTCATTTTGTGATGCTGAATTACAGCAGCTATATATGTTTCAAAGCGTTACTCGTGCATTGATGTGTCAATCATCGTAGTTCACTGCATTTTTGGGCAATAAGTGTGCAGTGCAATTCCCTCTTGTGTAGAGGCACTCAAGCATTTCTAACTGTGATGTATAAGATATTTTTATTTAACACTGAGGTTGGTAAACCTCAAGTCTTTAATACCTGCACCTTCGGTTATATGCTTTCCTTTCTAAAGGAATTTTCTTTATGCTAGTACTGTTTCAAAAGGAAATTATATATCTGTGTACATGTGCTAGTAACTTATTATTTGGGCTGCAACTGTGAGGTTAAAGCCATTACTCTAGTTCAATGTAGCCGTCAGTGTTTTTAGACAGCCTCAATTACCAGTATCATGTTTGAACTGTATTCTAGTGTAGGCATATTGAAAAGATAATCATGCGTGCCATTTCAGATGCCAGTATTATGTCAAATAGTATTTTAATTTTAAGTTAAATAATTAGTTCTGTAAACTAAATTTGTTATTTGTTCGCAGATCACGGCTTCAGTAAACTCAACTTCCAACGACCTCATCATTTATCCTACGGGACACGCTTAAGTCCCGGACATACTGCATGCTGTAACGTCAACCATGGACTCATTAACACACCATGGTGCGATGTACTACACAACGTACTGTATGCTGTAACGTCAACCCTGGACTCATTAACACACCATGGTGCGCTGTACTAGAGAACGTACTGCATGCTGTAACGTCAACCCTGGACTCATTAACACACCATGGTGCGCTGTACTACACAGGTGAAGTTTGTGGTTCGGCGGATGCCGTACTGGCGTGTCTTTGCCCTGAAGATGGAAGAAGAGGGGCAACCTCTCGGTATTGTGAGGGAAAGCAGCACAGCTGAGATCAAAGAGGTACGTCCAGGGGGGAGGAAGGGGGGAGTCATGTGCGGGTGGGGAAAGGGAATCATGTGCAGGTGAGGGGAATCATGTGCAGGTGGGGATAGGGAGTCATGTGCAGGAGGGAGGGGGAATTCATGTGCTGGTGGGAGAGGGGGGGTCGTGTGGGATATGTTGTTCTTTAAGGATTGTTTGAATTTGGCCAATAGGAGAAGGCGAACAGAGGGAATAAATGGGACATAGATTTATGTTGTGTTAACTCAGTTGATCTAGTCATATAGGTTATGTTGACAGGTACAGTGCATCAACGTGGAAAAACAGAAACTTTATTCTGTTCGGATATACATGAAATCTGCAATGGTTTTTAAATTCTTATTGCTAACATCTTAAGACTCGTGATCGTGCTTCCAGCGACTGTTCCTGTCCATCTTGTGACGTGAGGTAGAGGCTCGCAGGAGCGCTAGATGAGCTGGAGGTAGAGGCTCGTAGGAGCGCTAGATGAGCTGGAGGTGGAGGCTCGTAGGGCCGCTAGATGAGCTGGAGGTAGAAGCTCGTAGGGACACGTTGCGATGATCTGCAAGTTTCAGGAAATTCTCAGTTTAAGTCAGTCAGCTCTCGGTAAATTAGATGCACAAAGGTAGTTTTATATGAAATTAATACAAAGTATTCATATCACACCCAATAATTCGTTGTAAATCTTTAACGCATTCAGAGCCCCTCCAGTGGACAGTGGGGGGAATACAACCTGGGTGTTGACAGAGATCAACCATGGGCCGCTCAACTTGTTCTTTGAGGTCAGGCTTATAGAAAGCTAGAACTTTTATGTATCGAGATCTTGATATTTAACTGAACACCGAAAACTTTTGACAAAACATTGCTCAGATTTTTAAATTTAATTTTATGAATGAATGAGAAATTTTCGAGCCTGGAGAACGAAAACAAGTACTGTACAGTGATGCAAGTACTGTACAGTGATGTAAGTACTGTATAGTGATGTAATTACTGTACAGTGATGTAAGTACTGTACAATAATTTAAGTACTGTCCAGTGATGCAAGTACTGTACAGTGATGCAAGTACTGTACAGTGATGCAAGTACTGTACATTGATGTAAGGACTGTACAGTGATGCATGTACTGTACAGTGATGTATGTATTGTAGCTCAAATCAAACAGTACCAGCGTATGTCATTAAACTCATCACAATAATTAGCAGCATTATTACTTTCTAGTGTTGTTATTAGTATTGTAAAGAAAACAAGAACAGTTTTCATAATGCAAATATTTTATTATGGTAAAAAATAATTTATTACATTAATAAAGGATTTATTAAAGTATTAGATAATTGATTGTGGTATTAAATACTTGAATATAGTACTAAATATGTGATTATAGTGTTAAATAAGTGATTATACCACTAAATACTCGATTATGGTACTAAATACTTGATTATAGTGCTAAATACTTGATTAAAACACTGAATATTTTATTGTAGTACTAAATGCGGGATTCTAGTACTAAAAAAGCGACTAAGGTGTTACAAAATGATGTGTACACGGCGGCAGCACAGCGAGGTGCAAGATCGTCTTCATGCCGTGGGATGTGACATCTCCATCCTCGTCTAGCCTCTGGACCTCGTCAGGACCATGAAGAAACAGCTCAAGGCTATCAAGAACTACATGGACTACATCGTCATGTAGACAGACTGCATCGTCATGTAGACAGACTATATCGTCATGTAGACAGACTACATCGTCATGTAGACAGACTGCATCGTCATGTAGACAGACTATATCGTCATGTAGACAGACTGCATCGTCATGTAGACAGACCACACCGTCATGTAGACAGACTGCATCGTCATGTAGACAAACTGCATCGTCATACAGAATCAAACAGTTCACAGAATCGGGGTTTCAATTGTTAACATCTTAAGACTAGTGATGCTGCTCCCAGCGACTGTACCCGTCCTCTGTGGTTCGACTTGAGGTAGAGGCTCGTAGGGGCACTAGAGGAAGTAGAGGCTCGTAGGGGTACTAGACCAGGTATAGGCTCGTAGGGTCGCTATATGAGGTAGAGACTAGTAAGGGCGCTAGACGAGGTAGAGGCTCATATGGGCGCTATATGAGGTAGAGGCTCGTAGGGGCGCTATATGAGCTAGAGACTCGTAAAGGCCCTGGACGAGATAGAAGCTCAAATGGGGGTTAGATGAGGCAGAGGCTCGCAGGGGCGTTAGATGAGCTTCATAAAAGGGGGTAATCCTGGATATCCTGCGCCACAGGCGTCATGATCCGCGGAAACGGATTACGGTGTGGGGTTTGAACCCCGGTCTCCTGTAGCGCTAGTGCATACACTTGATAACGGTACGGGAAAACAAATACTACCAAACCACTCTTGTTCTGCATGAAGAAAACCGTGAACTGTGATGAGCTAAACTAGAACTTTTCTTAGACGTTTTACGATGTTGTCTGTCTATGGGAGATGTTTGCAGCATAAAACATTTCTGTGTATGTCCAGGATGTTGTAACATTACGGACCCGATAAGAGACTGTACAGTGATGTGACAGGCTGTACAGTGATGTTACGGACTGTACAGTGATGTTACGAGATGTACAGGGATATGACAAGCTCTACAGTCGTGTGGTGGGCTGTACAGTCATGTGGTTTGTTGTACAGTCATGTGGTGGGCTGTACAGTGATGTGACGGGCTGTGATGTAAATTGGACTGCACATCACTGGCTACCCTCATTATGTATGCTTGGCTGAGGGTAGAAATGTGTACATACTCATCTCATGTCCATGTTGTACATAGACATAAAGCGTTACAGCGATGTTGACTCAACATTCATGTTGCCATGTGGTATGTTGGTTGTGTGAGGTGTCACAGAGGCTGGACGGCGAGACTCTGATTATAAGCCCGATTACTCAAACTTATTTCGGATAATTCCGATAACCTACGATAATTTATGATGAAATATGATAATATATGACAACTGATGAAAACTCATGATAATTTCTGATAACTGATGAAAACTCATGATAATTTATGATTACTTTCTACGATTATTGAAGATAAATACTGATAATTTTTGATAACTGCTGATAATTCATCATTTTTATTATTCCTTAAAACAAAGTTGAATTAAGAAGTCTATGTCAGTCTGCTTAATGAGGTAGCATTAAGCAGACACTAATTAAGCTGGTGTTAACGTGGCTAATTAGCCTAATTGGCCTAATTTGTCTTATATGTGAGCCTAATGTTATTTCAGCCTTATGTAACAGCAGGATTTCAGCCATATGTAGCATTAAAATTTCAGCCATATGTAACAGCAAAATTTCAGCCATATGTAACAGCAAAATTTCAGCCATATGTAACAGCGAATATAAAGGCTTAAAGCCCTGAAAATTTCATAACGTGTGCAAAACAATTAAAAAAACACTGTACATTTATTTAAAAACTTTGTCCATCTTTTTGATACGCTTCATCGTGAAGCACAGAAGTGCCAGTTTTTTAAATCACTTTTTGTAATGACCAATTTCAAAAATTATATTTCCATAATGGTGAATGTTTTTAAAATGGTGAATGTTTACCTTTGTAATTAGAATTTTTCTAGATGCTGAAACTCTTAATATGTGAATTTTTAATTCGTATTTTAATTTTTTCCAGAAATCTTTAATTATATATTTTTTAGGTAACTCAGAAGTCCCGTCGTCTACACGGTGCTCTAATGGAGGCTGTTATAGACTGTATTATATGTAGTGTATGTCTTAGGAATGTTGGATGTTGCAGCGTGTGTGAGGCATACTATTACGAACATTAGTGCAATGTGTACCTGCAAAATTCAAGATCTATGAAGTAAAATACATTTTTCATTTTTACCCGTGGTATTATCAAAATCTGAATATTTTTCATGAATGTATACTGAACTTCCATTTTCTATTTTATCTACCAATAACAGGGCTGAGTGGGAGAAAAAAGCTAGTAACGGAAACAATGGCGTGTTATATAGTGATTCGCTGCCTTTGTACCCGTTAACCTTGCAATGCGAGCAGTATTGCTTCGTTTTGCCATTTCGCGTTGTTCGTCCGATAGTCTTCGGCGTCTTTCTTGCTGTCGAATTCCTGCTGCTTCTCTCTTACGGTTGGACACGTTTCTATCTATGTTGGTCTTTTTCGCCTGGATTTGATTCCGAAATATCCTCTATTATCTCTTTGAAGCTTTTCAAGAAAATTACAATTCCGTAAACAATAACTCAATTTCCAAAATCTTTGGCCTTATCCTAAGTGGTAGCCAGGCTACTGGTAAAACTAATTTAAAACATTTCTTTTCGCAATATAAATTAAAAATATCAAAGCATCATGATGAATTTCAACAAAAAAAGGTCCAAAGAAAATTTCTATTTGTAAAAATAAACCGATTGTGTATTCTGGATACCATAATGGAAGGGAAATGGAATTGAATTGCCACAGAAAAATAATGCAATAGAACGATTTCTTGTATTTCTTGAGCTTTATCCTTGTTGCTATCAAAGCTATCGATGAGGAGATTGTGACACAGGGACAGACGGACGCGGCTCATATTATAATATAGATTTTCCTATACAGACTTTCCACCTTCTCTTCTCCCTCCCTCTGCCCTCTTCTCCCCCACTCTTCCCCTACCCTCTTCTCCC